>QLON01000500.1:0-22115 GCA_003313675.1 Termitomyces heimii | reverse complement strand
GGGGGGGGGGAGGTGGAGAGTGGTAATGTAGATGTGGATGTGGTTTCGAAGAGCTGGTAGTACAGAGGGTGAGGCAAAGTAACGCGAATGGGATGTGGATGTGCAACGTGACCGGGAGGTATTAGACGGTTCGCTCTGGATTGAGAGGAAAGTTGACTGGGAGAGCATCACTCTTAATACCGCAGGTTCCGGGACGTCAAAAGACGGTGTGTACGCTGAGATGGACTCAGCTTCCTCCAACTTTCCACTGTTACTAAGTATTACTCCAAGGTTAGATTATTTCACCTTTATTTATACACCATTTTCTCCCCTCACCCTGTCGTCTGTTCTCCTCTACTACAATGGTGTGGAAGTTTAGAGCCCTTTGTAAAGTTACATAGTAAGTCTCAGAGTACTATAGTTAGTCAACTTATATATAAGTGTAGGTAACAGTGACTCACCATCAGTCACTCCAAATATATTGTTGACTGAGGGCTCACATAAGCAAGAGTAGAATGTACATAAGTGTATCCTACTTCTTTTTGCTGATTGTGTCTTTTGTATGTATTGTAATATGTTCATGGTGTGAAATATATTCTTTTTTGCAGAGTTTGAGTAATATGTAGAGGCACAAGATCATGTCACAGAAGGTACTTGATGTCAAGAAATAAGTGTTGGGTGTTGGTTTTTGTAATACAAAGTAAGTCTTAAACTGCCTCAGTCTTTGACAAAAGAACTCTGTGCTTGGCCTGTAGTACAAAGTAAGCCTTAAACTGCTACAGGTTAGAAATAAGTAAAGTAGGACAGAACAATATATCAAAAGTAACATACCCTCAGTCTTTGATAAAAGAACTGAGGGCTAGGACCAGATTATGTCACACATAGTGACCTGGTGGCTGAGTAAACTATACAGGACAATCAAGTATAATCATCCTGGAGAAGTAAATAAGTAAATTAAATAAAAGATAGAAAAACCATAGAGTTGCTAAGAAGGTAACTGAAAAACACTACTGTGACAGTGATGAGTTTATGCTAACAGTTTTGGATTTAGTGTCTGTTTGAGTCAATATTATATCTCCATGGTCTCCTGTATCTTTTTCAAATGTAGGTTGTGTATATTCACCATGGTGATATGTCAGTCTCAAACTGTGAGACATGACAAAGCTATGGATCATCAAAAAGTCTGAATAAAAACAGACTTCTGCTGAAAACTGTAGGCAAATGACATAATCAAAACCACCTTAAACTTCCCTCTCCAACCCAGGTTAGATCAGCCTTATCAGGGCTGTGCAAGGCCATCAATTTAGCATTACACCTTGTTGATAAAATGGGCATATCTTAGTGGGAATACATGTAAATCCCTACATATTGGGTATCATTTTGATTGCCTAATCAATTTGCACACAATGGAAATTGTCCAAAGGCATTCCATGGCAAACTGATAGAGGGATCAGCAATTTAATGGGAAAAGCTAAATTTAGTTGTTGAGGAAAATTGAGCAGGCCTTGGTAAAATGCTTATATCTCAATAGAACAACCACTAAGCCCTATTGTGTTTGGTATCATTGGAAAGGTTGAATCAATCTGCACCTGATGAAAAAGGTTCAGAGGCATTTAAAAAATAACCTAAGGGAGATATTAACAATTTACAGAACTAGAGCACTAAAAACATTGGAGAACCCTCTCTTGGCTAGGAAAATTTATACCAAGCCTCTTGAGACCAGGAAATGGAGGCACAATAGCTGGAAAATGGCTCAGAGTAACCAGAAAATGTCATGCATTACAGGGAGGAGAAATACCATAAATAGAGGAAGATTCTGTGACATCCAGCAAGTTGCTGATTGCCTACACTTAGAATCTCCAGGGAGTGGATATCTTAGGCCCAAGGCAGTAGTATACTTCAGATCAATAGTTTGATATGCTTTTTGGACCTTCTTTTGGTGTGACTAAGGTTGCATTGACTGAAAATCAATAAACTCTATTACTCACCTATATATTTTATAAAAGTACTCTATGAAGTGTAATTTAGCCTCAGAACTTAGTCAAAGCTGGTTCATTTGTAATTGCCTCTATTCAGACTAATCAAAATAACCTAATTTCACATCAATGGTGTGTGGTTCTGCACCATGCCTGCTTTTATGGTGTAGCATTTTGAAAAATATTTAGAGGTATTTCCAGGAGAACTGGGGGAAATATTGATAATCTATAGAATCAAAGCACCAGAAGCATTAGGAGGACATTTTTCAACTATAGAACTTGAATCCAAGCCTCTTAGAACTAAAGAATAGGTGCTCAATAGCTACAAAATAATACAATATAACTAGAAAATGTTATGCATAATACAGAGGGGAAATAGAACAAACAAAGGGGAAATTCTGTGAATTAATTCCCAATTGGCATAGGGCGAGGCTTGATGTTGATATCAGGGTGAGTCATGATGGTATCAAAGAGGGTTGACTAGAGATAGGCTTGAATCCAGTCTCTAATGGTTGATACTTTCCTATAGAGGTGGTAGACAAAAGCCCATATGCAGTATATAGACCAAAGAACAATGTAATATTACTCCTCAGTCCGTATGAAGCGATTGGGGACGTGTGCACGATGTGTCCGTCTTTATATACAATGGGACCGTTGTCCACGTGTGATGAGTGGCGGTTCAATGAAATGTTATGCAATGGTTCATTGGCCCTAAATCTGACCCTGACTGTAAAGAATGATGCCGTTGAAGTTCGAGGTCCAGATACATGATATTGTGACAAGTCGATGATGAATGCCGGCCATTCTGCCTTTGTGATGAGTTGAGATAAATGCAGTTACCATTTACGGTGCCCTTTTGCAAAGTGGATTGCAACATTTGCTACATTGGTCTATTATCATTCATCTGCAATTACTACATAGTAGATATGCAGTTTATCGAGTGAGCTGCCTTGATCATATCTGCACACTTCTCTGCAATCATCACAGCTGGCGCTTGCGTATGGGTAGAGACCATGATAGGAATGATACTGCAATCCGCAATCCTCAGGTTTGAGATCCCATGTACTCGCAGCTCGTTGTCGACAACTCCAGGATAGGTATGATTTTCGGGCCCCATGCGACACGTAGAAGCATAATGATAGTTAGTCCTGGTGAATTCTCGAATAAACGCATCTAAATGAGCATCCGACTCGCTGACGGGCATACGCATATCTGTCATTTTCACCCCCTGCTCCCGCATCTTCTCGCCAATCCTTTTGGCCAGTTTGATACCCTTCCGCATCACGGAAAAGTCGGTAGGGTCACTAAAGTAGCCAAGATCGCATGCTGGGCGTTCGAGAGGATTCTCAGATGCAAGAGAAATGGTGCCACGCGAGGCAGGTTTCATCAAGACGACCATAAGCGAGAGAGCACCTTCACTCTGACAGATGGGAGACTCGGAGATATTCCAATGGATAGGCTCAATCTCGAGATCCGGGAGCTTGGATGCATCAGCAGACTTCATGGGGATGACATAACCCGAGTCGTCGATCTGAGACGAGTGTACAAGGATCGAAAGCTGTGTGACTGGAGACAAGAAAAGACCTTCACCGAAGGCGATGTAGCGGAATAACTCAAGGACCGCTCTCAGAGGCCTCTTCTGGACGACATGAAGAGACTGTTCCAGAGGTACATTGTAGATGATTCCTGTCGACATGTGGTCCTGCTGCATGCAAGGTTCAATAATGGAGAAATTCTTATGTTTGATGCAAATACTCACCAGGTTTTCTCCGACTCCAGCCAGCTCTTTCTTCAGAGGTTGTTTTACTTTGTGTCGTGGACCTATGCCACTATATGCACTCAGTATGGAGAAGGTATCGAACTGATCAGTCTCCATACCTGAGGAGTAAAATCCGAGGATTTGCGATTGCACCAGCACACAAAATCACCTCACGGCGAGCACTAGCATAATAAATTCTTTCGTCCTCGCCAGCGGCTGCTCGGAAGCTCACTCCTCGGACATAAGAAAGGTCTGGATCACTTTCCACGCTCAGCGCTGTTACCGCTGCTCCTGTGCATATATGCAGATGCGACTTTCGTTCGAAGGCGATATTTTGCGGCAAAAAGGCATGAAAGGTAGAATTACGATGGCTCGAGAGGTCGATCGTGAAATCCAATTTCCCACAAACATTCAGAGGGGTCTCTGGGTCGTTGATGTCTGGGCTATAAGGCAGACCGAGGGCAACACAGGCCTCAACGCAGCTAAAAGGGGGAAAATAAAATAATAAGACCTTAACATCACTAAGACATACCACACATACTCACCCGTGTGCAGACGGGAAATAGAGATCGCCCATATCGCGTACAATCCATTCCCCTGCAGGACGAAGTCAGCGACTTAACGGCAGAAAATCGAACCAAAGTAGTCACCCTGTGTTCCATGATGTTTCCTTTCACTGGTACTGAAAAAATTTTCAGATTTCTTGAAGTAACCCTCAATTTCCTTGTAACTCCATCCTTTATGACCGTTGTCGTTCCATAAATCGTAGTCCTGAGGGTATCCTCGCGTATAAGCCATGCTGTTGATAGATGAACCGCCTCCGAGACCTTTCCCGGTAACCATGGTCAAGCTACGATTTCCAGTCAAGTTCGCCAAAGGTGTCGAAGGCCAGGTGTAGGCGGCATCTTCGTCGCCTAGGAAATTAGTTGAAAGGAGTGGTACCCTCGTTGACCAGCCTAGACGAGCATCGCCTCGTTCTAAAAGAAGGACTTTAACGTCCGGGTCTTCACTGAGACGACTCGCCAAGACACAGCCCGCCGTTCCACCTGCATCAAGTATTCGGCTGAGTTTTCAAGGTTGAGGGTGTGGTGAAACGCACCACCAACAATAATATAGTCGTAGTGGCCTTGTTCGCCGAACTTGGATGCAGATATGCCTGCAGAATCGAGTGTGGTCAACGGGTAGCTGCTAAAGGGAGACATGCTTTAGCGTTGCCATCAACATTCTCGCATGGTCGTTAAATTGCGGAGCGGAGATTATCAGGTATGCCTATCATTACTTACGTGCTTCTTTGATTGCTGAGGACGCCGTCCATGGCCGTACATTACTCGCTTAACGTTTCGTTCGCTTATTGTCATTGTCAGGAATTACAAAATATTGTATAAGGTAATGTCTTTGTTATCCTTGTCTATTCCTTGTTTATAATTTGCTCTTCTTGACAATGCATCAGGTTTTAACATCAATTTCCCCAGGTTATGTCTCAATATGTAATTATAGTCCACAAGAATGCATGAACCATCTTGCCTGCCTTCAGTTCAGTTTTTGTGCCATTAAGAAGTATTTGAAGTTTTTATGGTCTGTTCAGATTTTGATTACTTCATTACTTCCCTGTACTAAGTATCTCTGCTCCTCTAGTGCTCTCATTATTGCCAACATTTCTTTGTTGTGGATTTCATAGTTTCTTTTTGCTGCTGTAAACTTTTCAAGTAGTATGCTATGGGGTGCCATTTACCTTTTTGCTTTTGTGACAGGACCACTCCAGATGCATATCAGAAGCATCAGCCTTGATCTTGAATGAGTCATTATTGTTTGCCAGGGACAGTATGGGTGCTGAGGTTAGCTTGTCTTTTAATGCTATGAAAGATGCATTACAGCTGTCTGTTCATCAACATGTATTGTTTTTTCTTGTTAGCTGGTACAGGGGTTGCAATATCTAATTTAGCTATAAGTGAAAATTGACCAGGCCTCAGTAAAGTGCTGATATCTTGACAGGACAGTGACCAAACCCCATTGTATTTAGTATTGTTGGAAACATCTGATCAATTTATACCTGATGAAAGAAATTTGATACATCTTGTAAAGAACTGAAGGAGATATTAATAATCTACAGAAGCAGAGCACCAAAATCAATTAGGAGACATTTCTAGCCAGGAAAATTTATACCAAGTCTCTTGAAACTGAAAAATAAAGGCTTAATAACTAAAAGATAGTCTGTAATAACTAAAAAATATCATGCATCATAGGAGGAGGAAATATAAATAGAGGGGAATTTTGTGACATTCAGCAGGTTGCTGATTGCCCACACTCAGATCCCCCTCAGAATCTCCAGGGAGTGGATATTTTCAGCCTAAGGCAATGGTATACTTCAGGTTATTAGTCTTGGTTGAATCTATTTCTGATATGACTGAGGTTGCATTGATTGAAAACCAATAAACTCTATATGGAATTTGTTACTCTTAATGCTTTAGTACTTCTAGTACTCTTTGCCCACAGCTTTCTATTGCAGCTGATGTCTACATTTACAACTTTTTCTCAACCATACTTATAAAAATCACTTACAGACCTCACTATTTTCCTTATGTTTTAATAACTTTGCATTTTACCTGCTAAGGCTACTAACAGTGTAGTACTATATCTGAGCAGCACTAAAAAGAATTCTGCAAACATTGCTGCTAATGACTATATCTGCAAGCCAACTCAGCAATATAAATAGACATTTATATATGCTGAACCCAGCTAACAGCTCTCACTCTCCTTGTTTACTGCTGCCTATATTAGACAACAACCAAACCACCACTATACTTATAAAACTGATAGTGCTATAGTACTAACTTTTTGCTATGTTATTTCTTTTTATATTGTTTATATCTTGTATGCATATTGTGCATATAAATATTGTAACAATTGACTGCTTAGCAATCAGCTGAGCAATCTTGTTTTTTGTTATAATAAATTTATTGATTTGAGCATATTCTATTCTGCACTGAGAAACTCTACAAGCTTATAACTTTGTTACAACACCACCTCAGTATTACAACTCTACTACACTCTCCTGGATAGGGCAACACCAACCTCCACTTTTTCCTCTTCTAATCTCTGATATCACTGATCTAATTACTAAAATTACTGAGCTTCCCTAGATAGAACATGACACACTTGCAATTCTGCATAAACTCCAGCACCCCAAAATTGCTGCCAGATCACTCTCAACACCCTAAACTACAACTGTGTAATCATCTCATAAAATCTGTCTCTTGCATGATTTTCCACTGCCCAATCTTGCTGTTGCTAAATCACCTTCAGTACATGATCATTTCTGATGCCTAAGATATTCCATGAGTATTTAAGCAAGGCCCCAGTAGTCAGTATGGTAGTTTTAATATTTACAACAATTGCCCAGTTTTTGTTTAGCTTTTTTTTTTTTACTTTTTTATCATCTTTCTATCTCTAGTCTATTCATCTCCAAATTTATTTTCTTTCTTTCTATCTTAACTCTTTCTTATTTTGTCTTGTCTTCTCTTTATTTCCTCAACTCTTTCCTATTCCTTTTAATTTCCTCAAGTTTCCCTTCTATTTTACTCAAACTCTATTCAACTTGACTCAACTTCAACTTCTGATTTAACTCTGGCTCATCTTTTCTCTTCTTTATTTTTGTGACTTCTTCTATTTCTTTTGTTTCTACTATATTTATTCAATTCTATTTTCTCTAACTGTATCTCTTTTCTTCCTCTATCTTTTTTAGTCTCCATTTACTTCTTCTTCATCTTCTTTTACTCCATCTCAACTCTTTTTCCTTATCTTGACTCCATCATACTTTTCCTCTTATTTTGTACTACTGTTTCTCTTTCTTTTCCTCTAATCTTCTTCCTCCATCTTCAATTCTCCTTTTATCTATTGTATTCTAACTCTTTCCTCCTCTTTTATACTTAGAACACCTGCACCTATCCTAGCATCTATTCCTTTATTTTGTGTGAGTCTCCTTTTTCAGCAAGACTCAACTAGTAGGCTTCTACTTAACAAAGTGAGCCTTCAGATCAGCAGGACCTAACACTCAGAGTTTAAAACCTCTTTGAACTCTTCCACTATATAGTCTAGCATTCAACTATCTATACAAGCTTTTAATTACTTTTACTATACTTTTCTAGAATTTGATTACACTTAGTATATTGTAGCAAATACATAATAATAGCAGATTTATTTAATCTGTAACATTTGTTTTATCACTTTTTTCCAAATACATTGTTTTTTAACCATGTACTTATTACTGGACAGGTTTTAGAAACTCATGAAATATATAGTAAGAAGATACAATAAATGATATGAGCTTAGCATGAGAAGAATGTATAATTGCACCTTGCTCTAAGTACTTGGCATATCTGTCATAAAAGTTGCTAGTATAGTAGCAATATAAAAATAAGAGATAAGTAAGGCTTAGCAACTTCAATAATGTATACTTAAGTGTACCCAGTTGAAATATATACTCTAGAAAATAAATCTGGTGGAATTTAATAATTAACAAGGTTAGTAATAGTATTTATAATAAAAAAATAAAAGCCCTATTAATAAAGATTTAATGTTGTAAATGAATAATAAAGTTAAAAAGATCATGAGTTTACCATGTATTAAACTCAAAATTAATAAAGGTTCATGCATAGTAATTAATTAGATAGTGAGAAAATTAATCTGTCACCATGAAATATTCAGAAAACCTTTGTTAGCACTTACTAAGTTGCTTAGCACATGCATCATGTAATTTATTAATTTAATCTGTCTATTAGCAAATAATAGCAGAATAGTCTTAAAAATAATGTGCAGATCCATTTATTGGAGTTTATTGCTATTGTTAATTATGGATTGTCATGCTTTTTAATGTGATAGATACTGTAATTAATTACATAATCTTAATATGTCACATTAATAGCTATTGAATTAGTTGCCTAGAATACCTCAATTCAATCATGCTAAATGCAGCAAGCACACTAAAAAAAACCTTGTAAACATTGCTGCAAATAACTATATCTGCTAGCTTACTCAGCTATACAAGCAGATATCTACATATACTAAGCTTAGCTAATAGCTCTTCCTTCTTATCCATTTTCATTTGTATCTCTCTAAAGTCTACTAAGAACTTATTCAGACTTTTTCACTATATATGCTTAGAATATTTAACTAATATTGCATAAAACTTATTAATTGAGAGAAAAAAATCCAACTTAATGAGTATTATAATACAAATCTCAGGCTTATTACTACAAAATTACTAAAAGACATTTTGAATCATGTTAATTATTTAAAACTACTTTTGTATAAAAAATCAATCTTAAGCAATTTCAAGATATCACCACATTATCTTTACTTTATCAGGCTATACCACATCCTTAATGCAATGATATCTAGTAACTTAGTTCTTATACACACCTCTTTTAATGCCTTTAAAATATTCTCTTAAATAATACTGCTATTTATATATATTAACAAATTAATCTGCCTGCAATATATATAAATTATATATTTTAGGTGAAAATATAAGTTATATCTATATTTGATATTTCAAGATAAAAATCATTGAATAATTTCCTTGAAATTAACTAAATGTCCTAAGTGAAAAGAATTTATTTTATATATTACAATATATGCATATTGCAATATTTGCTAGAAATTACAAGACTCCAAAGCCTAATAATTCCTCAAAATACTCTTCTTTATCTTTATTACTTTCACTGTCCTCAGTTTTTGACCATTTTCCTCTTTCTTCACTAATATTAAATATATCTTTTTCACTCAATGCTGCCTGAGCTAATTTATTTTTGATTAATTCTAAGTTTTATCTGATTCTTCAAAAGCTTTGTTTGGTTTATCTGCAAAATATAACTTTTAAATTTCCTTTTGCCAAGCATGTATTTTCTAATATTTATGTAGTATCCAATTCCACCACTAGTAAAATATAAACACATATTTTTATTAGCAAAGCTAAATTTTATTGTTAGTGCTTATAATAAACAAAATGAATTAAAGTTAAATGTTAATATAATATTATTTATAATTCATGTTACTCTTTTCTACATGCTGCACTATGGATAGACTCAATAATTTATTAGTATACTCATTTACAAATTGTGTTGAAAGATCAAACTTATATGACATAGTTATTTATAAGCCCTCAATCTCTAATTAATTGACTATATTAAGTTTATACCTATGTAACATAGTTATTTATAAGTCTGTACATATTAGTAAGTAGTTGCTTGGTCACATAGTATGTATCTTGACTTACTCTCAATTTCTTATTAATTGACTGAAGGTGTTTGTATTGTAGTATACTATATACATATATTTTCTATTCATTATCTAAGAAGAACAAAGGAGGGCTAAGCTCTCTTTGTACTTTTACTAGCTTATATACTTCTGCAGCCTATGCTTATAGTGATTTCAATCTCAGATTGCAACACTTCTCCTTAAATGAGCATTAATCATATTCTTCCTTGCATAGAATCCATTATTCTAAGCATACTTTATAGCTTCAAGAATTGTGGGGTGTGTGGTGCCTTGGTAAATATATCAGCAATATTGTCCTTGATATTAATGTATTAGATAGTAATTTCCTTTGAAGTAATGCATTTATGTAAGAAATGATACTTTATATCTATATATTTAACATTGGTGTAATATCAGGTCTTCAAATAGGTTTAACACTAAGTTGTTGTTATAAGAGCTTGTTATAGAGTGTTCAATTTCTATCATCAGAGCCCATAACTATATACATTTTTAATTAAGTAGCCTCAAAAGCAGCTATATACTCTGCCTCATAAAATGAGGCTGCAACTATTTATTATTTTTATGTAAACTATAATATTGATGCAAAATTAGATTATTTGGATTAGTCTAAATAGAGGCAATTACAAATAAACTAGCTTTTACTAAGTTCTGAGGCTAAATTACATTTTACAAAGTACTTTCATAAAATATATAGGTGAATAATAGAGTTTATTGATTTTTCAGTCAATGCAACCTTAGTTACACCACAAGAAGGTCTAAAAAGCATATCAAACTAATGACCTGAAGTTAACTATTGCCTTGGGCCTAAAATGTTCACTTTCTGGGAATTCTAGACATGGGCAATTAGCAACCTGCTCAATGTCACAGAATTCCCCTCTATTTATGTTATTTCCCCTCCCTGTGACATATTACATTTTCTGGTTATTCTGGGACATTTTCTAGTGATTGAGCCTCCATTTCCTGGTCCCAAGAGACTTGGTATAAATTTTCCTGGCCAAAAGAGGGTCCTCCAAGGTTTTTAGTGCTCTAATTGTGTAAATTGTTAATATCTTCTTCAGTTCCTTTTCAAATGCTTCCAGACCTTTTTTATCAGGTGTGAATTAATTAGACCTTTCCAACAATACCAAATAGAATAGGGTTTGATTATTTTTCTGTCAAGATATAAACATTTTACCAATGCTTGCTCACTTTTCCCCAGCAGCTAAATTTAGCTTTTCCCATCAAATTGCTGATTCCTCTATCAGTTCACCACAGAATGTCTTCAAACAACTTTCATTGTATGCAGATTGATTAGGCAATCAAAATGATATTCAATATATAGGGTTTACATATATTTCCACTGAGATATGCCTATTTTATTGACAAGGTGTGATGCTTTCCTTAAGATAAGTCACTTGATCTCCAGAAACCTGAGCATAGTCACATATTCATGATTACATGACTGATTTGGGTATGCATTAGATCAAAATACTGATAAGCTGATTCTTCAATATCTAGGCCATTGATAAAGCTAATCTAATATAATATGGAGAGAGCTTTTTAAGGCAGTTCTGGCTATGTCATTTGCCTACAGTTTTTAGCAGAAGTCCATTTTATTCAGACTTTTTGATAATCAATAGCTTTATCTTGTCTCATTTTTGAGACAGACATATTAATATAAATGCTTGATTTCAGCATCCATTTACACTTCTCCTCATATCTAGACAGTTTGCTCAATTAGAGTTGATGAAGCTCAATAATATTATCAGTTATTTTCCTCTAAGAAATAATTCAAGCATCTGTATACTCTTCAGATATTGGAGAGTTCAGACAGTAGCATTCTAGTAAGTCTGAGTATAGCAGTCTCAATACTGCAAAAGTTATTATATAGCATCTTAAATATTTAGGCACATAGATATTGCTAGCCATTATAAACTTCTAACTAAGCAGTGATAAGGGATTTATGCAACCTTTTCTTATTTTTTTAAGGTTAACTTTGATAAATCAGTATGGTGTAATTGTAAGGAGGACACTTGATATCTGCAGAACTCCTTTTACAGAGCTAATAGTGTGAGTGAGGAATAAGAGTTGAGCAAGCATGAGAGTGGGCAAGAGTCAAGCAAGGGACAGGCAAGGCTAGCAGAGAGTCAGACATCACTAGAAAAGCTTATAGTCAGTTTAGTGAATAGGCCAGAAGAACACTGCTATTATTCAGCCTAGGGATATTCTATCTACAAGCTGCCTATATATATTACATCAGTGGCCATATTATTACTAATACTGTTTACTAAGCAGGCTCCAGTATATAATGGAGTATGACTAATAATAATCAATGCTGAGTAAGGTCCATGCATATAACTCATCAAGGCTAACTACTAAGAGATAGAAGGGGAAAGGGTGGGCTAAGTAGCCAGTCAGATCTGCTAGGAATAGGCATATTATTGGACTAAGCTCAGAATAGAGTTAAACATGGTTCAGAAACTGGTTCCCTAACATCAGCCTCTCCTCTAGATTTGTTACCTTGATGAATAGTATTTATCTTCCCTAGATTGAGTAAGAGCATCAAGTAGTATTAATGCCATGCAGAGGTGTGCCAGAAGTGCCCCAAGCATAATGCCTATAAGTATAGTCAATAACCATTGAGGATAATAGAGCTAGAGCCAGAGTAGAGAGGGCTATAAGTAAGCTAGCAGATATTGAAGATACAGCTAGAGTTAGTATAGAAGGCAGAGTATCTCAATTAGGAGAATCAGAAAAGTCTAGAGTAGAGTTATGCACAGGAGCTCTAGAAGAAGGAGGCAGTGTAGACTGGATAGAGAGAATCAGAGTGGACAATGCAGATTCCCTAAATGGGGCCAGCACAGCAACTGCTAATGCAGCATTGCTAGATTACTGCTTCCACAGTACATGCACATGCTTTTTAGCAATGTGCTTTTCAAAAACTACAAGAGCTTTACTAATCTGCTGGTTAGTGCTCTATATAGTGACAAAATATTGGCCTTCACCACTAGTCAAACCAACCAAAAAGGTGACTAGCTAAGAGCCAGACAGGTTATGGGCTTGTTTAAGGCTCCACCTCTAATATCCAATGATGTATGCAATAAGAGAGTCAGGGAGCTCAAAGGCACATTCAAAGTGAGGGACTTTACTATTAGTAAGAGGGAGATTCCAAGTAAGGGGGATAGCCAGGGAAGTATTAGAAGTAGAGCATGCTGCCTATTAAGAAATGTGAGAGTAAGAGTTTGAGTGGATTTAGAGGACTTAGCATGGCTAGAAAGAGCAGAACAATGAGCAATTGGAGCATTACTACACTTGAAAGTGGTTCAGGTAGCAGTAGCAATAATGTGTCCACTCTCCAGAGTGGCTAGTCTGCATTCAAGAGTGGCAAGTGTTAGCTGCATTTGCTGCATTAGGGAAAATCAGTTGGTGGTCTAGTGAGGCATCAAGGCAGGGCCAGTCCCAGAAACAGGAGGCATATTAGAGGCCAGATTGAAAGGATGAGCAGAGAGAGCCACTGTAGGAATATGAGTTATGCGGGTAGGGGGAGACTGAAAGTCAGAAAACATGATATATGATAGATTGGATATTGTGGACTAAGAGAGTGGACAGTATCAGAGGCTAAACAACCTATAAGGAGGATGCTTGACATTTGTGGAACTTCTTCCACAGAGCCAATGGTGTAAGTGATGAGTCAGAGTTGAGTGAGTGTGAGGGTGGGCAAGAGTTAAGCAAGGGACAGGCAAGGCTAGCAGAGGATCAGACATTGCTAGAGAAGCTTATGGTTGATTCAGTGAATAGGCCAAAAGAATAATGCTATTGTTTAGCCTGGGAATATTCTATCTACAGGCTGCCTATATATACTACATCAGTGGCTGTATTATTACTAATACTGTTTACTAAGCAGGCCCTAGTATGTAATGGAGTATGACTAATAATAATCAATGCTGAGTAAGATTCATGCATATGACTCATCAAGGCTAACTACTAAGAGATGGAAGAGGAAAAAGTGGGCCAAGTGGCCAGTCAAATCTGCTAGAAGTAGGCATATTATTGAACTAAGCTCAGAATAGGGTTGGACATAGTCCAAAAACTGGTTCTCTGACAGTAATTTAATATCAGAATCTATAAGTGTAAATAGAAGTGTTTCATTTGATTGGCCAAATTATTAGACCAATCTATTTATTAGTATTAATTGAGATAAATATACTTTGCATGTATCTTAATCTCAATTTATAGCAATGCCCAGAATATGTTTTAGCATTTTTAAGTCCACTATTGTTCACACTCCAGCCATCTCTTTCTTTAACTCCTTATTTTCAGCTTTTATACTAGCAATGGTAAGGAAGTTATTTACATGAACTCCTATAATTATTATGTATACTCTATAATCCAATTTAGTAAACCTCCACCTCTTTATTTGTCTAACTAGGATCTTATCTCAGATCCTGCCTGCTTGTTTCATATTATAAGTTCTTTTAGCAATTGACATACCTAACTTTCCTTTTTTTAATCTTCAAACCCCTTTAGCTACTCTATATATACTATTTTCTCCTCAAGTAGTATGCTATTTAAAAATAAAGTTTTTATATGAATCTAGTTTGACATGAATCTGGTTTAAATCCCATCTTAGTTGAATCTCTCTCTGCCAACTCTGAAACTGAGCCACAGCCTCTAGAGGTCAACTTTATAGGTATCTTTCAGAAGGTACTATTTTTAGCAAAGATAAAGATAATCTTTGAGGTTTTTTTCTTCTTGTCCTCTTTAATATTGTGATAGTGCATTAGCCATGCCTTTTTTATTCCTTTTGTAATCCTTCCCTCTATGCCTCCACTCTTTAAGATGCACTAGGAGGCAGTGTAGCTAGTATATACATATACTAAATATTTCCAAGCTTTGCAAAATAAGCAAGTGATATTGCTGCTTCAAAATAGTTTTGCAGCAAATGCAGTTGGTTTTGAGTCCTTGATTATAGGTTTGTCTGCCTCAATCAGCATTTCTTCCTCTTCCAAAAACTGTTGAATTTCAGCTGAACCATACTTGGCCTACTTCTAGCCTGTCCCAAATTGTGCAATATAATTTCCTGAAGATGGGAGAAATACTTGTTGGATAGAGTGGATACAATAGCAATGGATTTTTAAATAAGTTTTTTGTCACATTTCCAGTGTTAAATGCACAGTTGATCTTTTTGAAAATGGTATCAACCATTTCTGTGAGTGGCTTAAAAGAAGAGCACTTTATAGTAAGGGCAAACCTGTTTCATGAATACAGTGCTATTATGTCTGTTTTTCAGATATGTTTATAAGTCCACAGAGTCCTGCTTCTGCTCTAATGTAAAAAGTGCCCATTTCAAAAATGAGCAAGTCAGGCATCTGTTTCATGTCCATGTGTGGCTTGTATATAGTTGAGTGAGGAGGAGAAGGTGGATCAAATACATAATTTTACAGGTAAACAATATTGAGCTCAAATTTCATTGCATAAGCTCAGTCTATTTATTTATCATCATCTTTGTCAAGAATATATCCTGTCCAAGATAACATTGACTTTTCAATAGAGATTACAATTGGGTTACTTGAGTTATAAATAAATTTCATTTCAGTTATTAAAGTTGCAGACAGTTCTGGAGAAGATGCTTTACTTGTTTCATTAAGTGGTGTCAGTGGCATGCTAGCAACTTTCGATAAGAAAGCAAGGAAATTTAAGAAAAATAGATATCTCAGATAATACACATTATCAGGATTGATTAGGAGCAGTAAAATCAGATACTTAATCCAGCAAGTAAGCAATTGTTTGCTTGCAAGTGTTGGGTATAGAATTTGTAACTTTGAGTTTCAAGACAGCAACAGCTTATAATGAAATTACAAAAGGGGGGAGAAAAAGAAGATGGAACAGGTAATTCAAATATAGAGATAATTAGGAGATAGTCAGAAAGGGCAGGATAAAGTATAGCATCAACATTGCATGAAATAATGAAACTGACTGTTGAGTGCATTCTTCAGACATTATTAGGTTTGGTTTATCAACTGGCTGTGGTCTGCAATGTGAACAAACTAGGAAGGAGGGCTAGCTCCATGTTATAGTCAGAAAGTAGATTAAGGAGCAGCTAAACAAAGTTCTGTGAAAAAAAGAGATGGTGGTTGTCCATCAACTCCTAAAAAAAGTAATGGTGGTTAAAATCACCAAGCCAGACTGTCATGACCCCCCTCCAGAGTCCCCTGGGACAGCCCTGGAACCTCATCTGGGACCCTCTTTTATCAACCCCACAATGCACTCTGCCCCCACAGCTGCCAATGCTGCCATCACACACATTATAACTGCCATTAGCCAACCCCCCAAGAATCCTGCATCATGGATTCTGGAATTGACTGCCATCAATGATCAGATCACATGACCCACTTCTGGCCATCACACATCACAGCTCCCTCTGCACCAATTGATTATATGCCCCACATGCACAATCCAAGTATACAGTTCCTGCCCACTACTCAATGCCTCCTGGAACCCATCCCAGATACCCTGGAACTCCAAGACCCAACCCTATAGTACTTATAGCATAGTTCCTTGTTGTATTCACTAGTCTTGATATTAACTTGAATTGATGTGTGCCCTTTTGCTTGACTGGTATGCACTGACTAGTATGCTTCAACTGGCACACCAAAATAATCACATGCTCTAAGTTTGGTATGCATTTTGCAACTTATAATTTGTTAACTGGGTCTTGTCTTAAAACCTCTGGTTCTGACTTGACCCCTTCCAATCCCCAGCCTCTACAAAACCACCTGAAGCCCTGGGTCAAGTTCCATTTCCCAGGACCACTCTCTATCCACATCTTGAACCCTGGAGCCTTAGCCCTGGAGCTCCAGACGCCTGGGTATTCATAGATCAAGTCCGCCTTGTAAGGGCATTGCTTTCCCAGAAAGCCCCCAACTCAGTGAAACCTGATATAATATCAAGACTCCCTCCTTACACCATTCTTGATGGCTATGTATACTCATACTTACTACTCCATGGGCTACTAGACTGACCCTTACAGGTGTCCAATCCCTGATCACTACTCTATACAGACCCCCCACCCCGCCTACTTACTCCTCCCATATGAACCCCAATATCTTCACCAACACTGGGCCCTTGACCCATCTTTCTATGATCTGGAGCCCTCAGTTAGCTAAGCCCCTCCACCCAACCTAGCCATGGCACAACTCGTGGAGGTTCCTTTGTATCAGAGCATCCCCGGGGGCCTGCTAGAGACTCCACCAGTTTCCAGTAGACCTCACTCAGTTCCTCCCAGTGAGGGCTCCTTTGCATCTACCCCTTATTATGGTTATTAGTGCCCTGCCCCCCAACCCTGGGGACTTCCCAACTATAACTACCTCCCTCAACACTACTTGACCACTGCCCCACCCACTAGGACACCCCCCCTCACTCATAGGATGATGGTGCCTCAAGAAGTATAAACGACAACAGGACGAAGTACTATGCTCACTTAGGATCTTGCCAGAGGACTTTGTGCAGTGAGCAAGGGCACTACTCATGGATTTTGGACATGATGACTTTATAGGCACTCCAGAGAACTGGGCCCATTGCTTAGTTGAATTCAGGGACCATCTCACATGAAGAGAACTCCTGGAGCAGACCATAGTAAAGTATAGATGCAATACAATCCTCCACAAAGAATTGCAACTACTGCTCAATGAAGTCCATACATCTCCCTCCCATTGACCCCTCAATGACCCTGCAGATCTGGGTCGCTCAATTCACATCTGATGGAAACTACCAGAACTAGCTCTGGCAGCTCCCACAGTCCCCACTCCAGAGCAATGATAATGGGAAGAACAACAAAATGCCTCAGCCATGCTGCAGTCCCTCAACGTAGCAGAAGGACTATTTGATTAGCCTGCCACCCACATGGTAGGCTTGTCAACTCACCATAGGGCTAACTTCATTCCTAGCACTTTTGAGACCTGGGGACAGCCCCAGAAACCCTTGGAACTACTCTCATGAATGGACAATGTCTGACTCCCACCTTTGGTAAACCCCAGTAGACCCTAGGCAGACACCATTAGCATAGACAACATGCTGTGCTACATTGACAAGCCCATGCATAGCAACAACAAACAACCCCCTGCACTTATACCCATGACCATTCTGGCACAGCCTCCCATATCTGCCCTGGCCCCTCTAGAATCCAGCTTCCACTGTGACCCGCTGCCTCACTTCAACCTACAGAATTCCTCATGACCTCCAATGCAAGCATGACCCTCCCAGGTTGAATGTCCTCCACATCACCCAGCACCTGGCTTGGCACTCAGCCCTCCTCAAGCTGACGCAATGCTACTGAACACCCACCCACCACTTCTGCCACCCCCTGCATGGAGATCTGACCCTCCCCCTGGTTGAAATGAATACCTCTGGGATAATGGGCCTCCCAGGCATGGACCTCCAGGTGAGCCACCTGGAGGAGGCCCTCCAGGTGGGTGGGGTCCCATCCTTGGTGCCTTCTCTCCACAAGGAGGAGGGAGTAACCATTACTACTACTACTACTACAATGCTGGGTCCCCTCCCTGCAATGGTACTGGACCAGACAATGTTTGTGATGCTCTTGCCTGCAAAGAATGTCTGAACATTCAAAAACCTGATGCATTCATGGGCCAGGACTCCTGAAAATGATGTATATTCCTCACTCAATGTCTTAATATATTTTAGGCAAAACCACTCACTTTCCAGGTTGACAGCTCCTGGGTGGCCTTCACCACCTTGTACCTCTAGGGGATCACCTTCAACCACTACATGGCCCTCATCCAGTTTGACCCCAACAACCTGGCACTCTCGCTGGCAAACCTTTGTCAACAAGTTTTTCAGGAAGTTTGGAATCTATGACACCATGGCCAAGGCTGAGGACAACCTCTTCAACCTCTGGATGTGCTCCAAAGAGCACTTCACCACCTTTATCATACATTTTGAAAAGGAAGCTTATAAGACAGGTTGGAATTACAGTGCCTTCCAGTATGCCCTTCACTGCACACTGCCACAACATATCAAGGATGTTCTCCAACTTGCCCCAAAACAACCCTCTTACAACAGATACAAGGCTCTTGTCATGCAGATCAACCAACAATACTGGAAAGACCACAGTGAGTATTCAAACTCCCAAGCCCCCTGGAACCCTAGGGGAAGACCCCCATAGTCCTCTGGCAAAAACCTCAACTCCCAAAACTAAAGCATCAACTCACCCATGTTCCCTGGTGGCTGACTCCTAGTGAGTCATGGCCCACCCAATACTAATACTGGCAGCAGTGCCTGCCTCCAGGCCCAACTCAATGCCACTGTGGCTGCCAATGACTCAGGCAATGTGCCAAGCCCCAAGGAACCTCCAGAAGACTCTGAAGACCCTGACTTCACTGATGAACAAGATGAAGAGGCCCTCCAAACCAACTGACCCCCAAAAAAGGGATAACTCTGAATTGAGGTTCTGAAGGATGTGCAGGAACAACAGAGAAGGGAGGGTATTTGCATACTCTGTGGTGAGAAAAACCACTTCATCTCCAAGTACCCCCAATAACAGGTTATGGGATATGCCACCTGGACCTTTGAAGGGGAGGATGCCACCTACAAATATTTGGAAAATGACCCAGCGATTTAGACTAGGAAGACACTTTAAATCATGGAATTGACCCTGACATCTTCTCTGCCTCAGTCTTCTATCTTCATTCCATGACACTTGCACAGAACACCCTCACGGCTTACTTACCCTCCCACTCTTTACACTCTCTCCTCCTCAAAACCTGCCTCACCCCCTCCAAAATCCTCCTCAACACCCTCATCAATAGTGGCACCACAAACAACTTCATTGATGAAGCATGGTCTATCCTTGCCCTGGAACCTGCTCAACAACTCCAGGTCCTGGTGTGGCTCTGCCTCTTTGATGGAGACACCTCTATGGCAGGGAACATCACTCACTTCATGTGTATTACTTTTGCCAACGGACAGACTCACACCCTCTAGATGTTGTTAACTAAACTTTACTCCTCTGCACCCCTGGTCTTGGAGCTTCCATGGCTCTAAGACACCAACCCCTGCATCAACTGGTGTCATCTGACCCTTTGCCTAACCTGGGAGCCAACACCCAATGACCAGCAGCTCCCCTTCAATATCCCTCACTCTCCAGGCCTGACTCTAAAGGAATCCCCAGACAAGCCCCCACCACTCTCTGGGCTCCAGTCTTGCTCATCCCAATCCTTCGTCATCAATGCCAGGTTGGACAGCACCTCAGGACCAATATTGGCCCTCATTGACAGTGGAGCTACCAGAGTTTTTATTAGCAATGCCCTCAATCTTCCTTACAACTCCCTCAGCCAACCCCTCTGCTTGCAACATCTTAACAGTGCCCCCTCCTCCTCTGGCTCCATCCATAGGTCTCACTTGAGACATGTGATCCTGGACAATGGTTACAAATTCACCTCTAACTTCCTGGTTACACAACTTCACAAATCAACCTTAATGGTACTGGGACTACCCTGGCTACATAACACAAATCCCAACATTGATTGGAAAATGCTCACAATGACCCTTCTGGGACCTGAAGACCACTCTCCAACTGCTGTGCACCTCCAGGCCCTAGGAAGCAACCCAGTGCCCCATGCCCTTGAAGCAGCAGCTGTGCCCCCCAGTCATACTCTGCCAACACCCATCCAAACTTGCAAGGCCCTCACTTGACCCCCAGACATTCTTCAGAACCAACACAAAGGGCCAAACTACCTAGGCCAGTCTCAGACATGCATCAAACCCACTTCAGCTGATGCATCTGTGACTTTGATTAACCTGAATGCACTCGACATTAGAGTCATTGGAGCCACCCCCTTTGCCTACCTTATAAAGGATGGAACCCCCATGTTTCAGCTATACACCTTGCCATCTCTCCCAGAAGAACACCGATGAGGGAACACTATCCCCCCAGAAGAGAAAACTAAGGAACAGATCCTCCGAGAAGTAATCCCCCCAGAGTATTATGAGTTTGCTGATGTATTCTCCAAAGGCAATGCTAAAGAAATTCCTCCTCACTGCCCCTACAACCATACAATTGACCTCAAGGAAGGAGCCACCCCCCCTTTTAGCAAGGTCTACAATATGTCAGAAGTCAAACTCTGGGCCCTCAAGGACTACCTCAATGAAATGCTCAAGAAGAGATTTATCCAACCCTCTGCCTCTGCTGCCGGAGCCTCAGTTTATTTGCCAAAAAGAAGGACAGTTCTCTCTAACTCTGCATTGACTACGAGGAACTCAATAAGATCACCAAGAAGAACCACTACCTGCTTCTGCTCATTGGCAATCTGGTTAACCAACTCTACAGCGCTAAGGTTTATACAAAAATCAACCTCTGCTCTGGCTACAACAACATCTGCATCACTCTGGGACATGAGTGGAAAACTGCATTCCACATGTGGTATGATCTGTTTGAATACCTTGTAATGCCCTTCAGAATGACTAACTCCTCTGCCATGTTCCAATACTTCATGAATGACATCTTCCACAACATGAGTGACATTTTTGTGATCATCTACCTGGATGACATCCTCATCTACTCCAACTCAAGGGAGGACCACCAGAAGCACATCTGTGTCAGGGGACTCCTCATTCCCTTCTTTTCTTTCTTCTTTCACTTCTTATTCCTTCACTCTTCTTTCATTCATTTCTTTACTTCTTCTATCTTCTCTCATGGTGTTGTTTCTATTCTCTCAACACTATTTATTAATACTATTTTCAACCTTTGAGGTGCTCTAGTTCTTTAGCTATCATCCAGACAAGTGTGGACCCTCCAGCACCGCTTCCAGGCTGATTATATAAGCCGGAGTTTGCCTTTCTGACTTTTAAAGTCCGGAGTTTTCCTGCCTTGTTTGCACTATTGTTTGGTTAGTCAATTTTTGAGTTTTTTAAGGTTTTGTTGTACTGTACAGTTGTTTCCCATGCTTCAAAAGCTCCAGAAGCATCCAGCCTGGCATAGGGAATCCTCAGACTTGTTTTTTTTGGATCTCTCTCTGCCAGATGAGTAGTTATTATAATATTGTCAGTATATATTCTAATACACTTTGGATCTCCCTCTGCTAGCTGTGTGACTGAGCCATAGCCTCCAGAGGTCACCCTTACAATCCGGC
>QLON01000499.1:0-35125 GCA_003313675.1 Termitomyces heimii | reverse complement strand
GCAAGCTTTTTGAGGTTTGGAGCAGGTATTTTCTTGATATAGTCATGATTATTTTTCCTTCCATTGTTAATCTCACTATGCTGCCTCAATGAACTTTCTCTTAACAATGCTTATAGTGACAAATTTGCTGGCAATATAGGATAGGACAATGAAAATTGATCAATTACACCTAATTTCAACATGCTTACACAATGTTACAATTCCACCACACTCTTCTGAGTATGGCCACACTGGCCTCTGCTTTTTCCTCTTTCAATCTCCAATATCACTGCTCCAATTACCAAGATCACTGAGCTTCTCCAATAGGATATAATACATCTGCAACCTTGCATATACTCCAGTACTTCCAAATCATTGCCAAATCACTTTTGACACCTCAAATGCTACCTACACAATTATTCTGCAAGATTTATCTCCTGCATCATTGCCTGCTGCCTAATTTCACTGCCACTCAATCACCTTTGGTGCACAATCATTCTAACACCTGAGATATCTTGTAGATACTTAGAAAAGACCTCAGTAGTTAGTACAATAGTTCTAATATTGCCAACAGTTGCTCAGTTTTTCATCTAGCTTCTTCTCATTTCTTGTTATTTCTCTATCTTTAGCCTATTTATTTCGAAATCCATCTTTTTTCACTTTTATCAGATCTTCTCTCTATTTTCTTAACTCTTTTGAACTCCTTTTAGTCCATCAAGTTTCTATTCCATTCTACTCAAGCTTTACTTGACTTGACTCAACTCTAACTCTCTAACTAACTCTGATTTATCTTTTTTCTCCTCCATTTCTATAAATTCTCCTATTTCTCTTGTTTCTACTCTATTTAATCCTTCTTGCCTTCTTTAACTTTATCTTTTTCTCTTGCCATCTATCTAGTCTCCACTATCTTTTTCTCCATTATTTTTTACTCCATCTTGACTCTTTTTATTTATTTTAACTGCATGGTCTTTTTTTTCTTCTATATTGAATATTTCTGTCTCATTTTCTTTGTTTTTCTCCCTTCATTTCTAGTTTTTCTTCTACTTATTATTTCTTAGCTTTCTTCTCCTTTGTGTACTTAGAACCCCAATGCCTACATTTGGCTCTTACTCCTTATTTCATATAAGTCTCTCTTCTTAAATAGATTCAACTAGTAGGTTCCTGCTCAACAGAGTGAGCCTTTAGGTCAGCAAAACATAATACACAATCACATGCTGCAGAAATTCAACCAACAAGCAGCTATTAAGATCTGAGACTAATGCAAAAAAGAAAAATGCTGAGCTTTTACTAGTGCTGAGCTAATCAAAACATAGTAAGAAGTTTGCTATTGATACAGAATAGGATGATGGGAGTTTAGCAATCACATTTAATCTTGATATACTTAAGCAATTATAAATTGTGAAAATAAGTAATGAAAAGCCTTTAGAAGCTTCTTTTTAATTTATTTATAGAGGACCTGGAAAAGAGAAGCAAGGCATTGTAATACATTTGAGACCTTCAGTGCTATTTGCTCACACTACTTACTATGGTACATAATCCACTGACTGTGAAATAATTCTAGCACCATAAGTTAGCAACTTTCTTGTGAAGGCAAAACAATACTCTTTCAAAACTCAATAAGAAAGACAAGTTACAATAGCAGCAAAATAGAAATTTGAAAGCAATGAATGAGATGAAATATAATATATAAGCTAAGAGAAGAGAAAAAATAATTAAAAGGCAAAAAAAAAGTCAAGCAAGGAATTTATTGAGCTATTGAATATAGAATTCCACAGTTCATTACTCATTTTAACTTACAAGCACTAATGCAGTTTTACTTTATTTATTTAATAAGTATCACAATTGTTAGCTTTAATGCTTTACTTGATCTTTGTTTGGTTTAGTGCCTTCTACCTGGAGTGTCAGGGAACTCCTCATTCCCTTCTTTCCCTTCTTCTTTCATGTCTTATTCCTTCACTCTCCTTTCATTCATTTCTTTACTTCTTCTATCTTCTCTCATGGTGTTATTTCTATTCTCTCAACACTATCTATTAACACTATTTTCAACCTTTGAGGTGCTCTAGTTCTTTAGCTATCATCTAGACAAGTGTGGACCCTCCAGCACTGCTTCTAGGCTGCTTATATAAGCCAGAGTTTGCCTTTCTGACTTCTAAAGTCTGGAGTTTTCCTGCCTTATTTGCACTGTTGTTTGGTTAGTCAATTTTCGAGTTTTTAAGGTTTTGTTGTACTGTATAGTTGTTTCCCATGCTTCAGAAGCCCCAGAAGTGTCCAACCTGGCATAAGGAATCCCCAGACTTGTTCTCTTTGGATCTCTCTCTGCCAGGTGAGTAGTTATTATAATATTGTCAGTATATATTCTAATACACTTTGGATTTCCCTCTGCCAGCTGTGTGACTGAGCTATAGCCTCCAAAGGTCACCCTTATAGCAGAACAAGTCTCTACATTTTGGTCTGGGAGCCCCCTTCAGCCTGCTTGAGCCCTCTCTTGCCCCTTTAGGTCTCTCCCCCACTGGATTACTCCCTGCCCCCTCTATTGCTTCTATAACCCAACCAGCTTCCTCAGACACTCCCCTGGATGCTTCTGCCCCTCAGGATAATGCCTGGGGTTGCTTGCTTGCTCTGGAGACTCAGGTGCAGACTACTCAAGCATCCCTCACCCTTCACACTACCAAACTTGCTAGATTACATCAAGTCACAGACACTATCTCTCATTCTCTCCAGGTCCTCTTAGAGTGCCTCCCTCTCACTCCTACTCCTCTCCAGACACCTTCAGTTAGGGCTGACACATCCCCAGCCCCACACCTTGGGGCCTCTTCCTTAGCTCATGCCAATATTCCTTGCTCAGCACTTCCAGATGCATTCAATGGTGATTGAGCCATGGGTGAGTGTTTCCTGCAGTCTTGTATTACCTATATCCAGCTCAGTGGTGAAGCCTTCCCCTCTGATGCTCTCAAGATTGCCTGGGTTCTCTCCTATATGAAATCTGGGTGAGCTTTGACATATGCATTATGAGTTTTTCAATGCCCTGGAGGAGTAGAAAGTTTTAAAAGTTGGGGTCAGTTTAAGAAGGAGTTTTGGACAGAGTTTTTTTCCTTGGACCCTGCTAAGGTAGCAGCCCTTACTCTTCAAGATCCTCATTGATATAGACAGGGAAAGTAGACCTTAGATAAGTATATTAACTCTTTCAGAGCTCTGGCTGAATAGGCCTCCTATTCTGATGGTCTTCAGCTCTGTCTCACTTTTTGAGATGCCCTTCTTCCCTCTCTCATGGACCATATTGACAGCATGGCTGAGGGACGACCAGATGACATGAGTATTGAGTCTTGGTATTAGGTAGCACATGATCAGTGGCAGCTCATGGAGTTATGACATGAGCTCCACCATGGAACTGCTCCTCATTCTACCTCCCATGCCTCTCCCTTTATTTGTTCTCCTCTTCAGCCTCCCTTTCCCTCTCATGCTCCACCTTCTACTCCATTCACTTCCTCTTGGAGTTCCAATGGATGTTGATGCCTCTTGTCAATGCTCATCACTTCCTCTCCTCTGCCACTGCTGTGGAAAGCCTGGCCACTTTGCTCAATATTGCCTTCAGGAGTTGGAGATGTGCTACCTTTCAGCCTTAGAGCAGGAAGAGCTCCTTCTCCAGCTTTTGGCTGCTAGAGATGCCCAGGGAAACTCTTCTCCTGACATACAGCCTATACCAGAACCTCTGGATGAGTTCTCAGGTTCTGGGAAGGCTGTAGCAGAATCATTGGAAGAGTCTGTTAATCCTGCTAGAGAGGGTTTTCAGTAGAGTGACGGATGAGTTGTATGCCTCTGTTGCTTGGTGCTAACCAGTTTGCATATCTATCTATAGAATCATCCAATATATTGCTCCCTGTTTATGATTCCTTGACTGAAACTATAAGCACCCCCTCCAATGTACAAAGTACCTCCTTGGTTAAGGCTTCAGTTCAGACCTCCTCTTCTTCTCCTCCTATTCAATGCCCTTGTATTCCAGCTTGGAAATGATGCCTCCCTCATTGCTATATTGTTGCCTTCACTTCCTCTCCCAACTCTCTGCATCTAAGTGTAGAGATTGAGACAACAGATACTCAGCAGCCTCAGAGTGTTGTAGCCCTCTTGGACAGTGGTGCTACTGGGCTCTTTTTAGACACCAACTATATGAAACAACATCAACTCACTACCCGGCCTCTCTCTTGCCCTATTCCAGTCTACAACATTGATGATATGCTCAATGAAGCTGGATCCATTTGCTCAGTAGTGAATTTAGTTCTTCATTATCAGACTCACTCCAAGCATGCCATCTTTGCAGTTACCAGCTTAGGAAAGCAGGACATAATACTTGGATTCTCCTGGCTGTGTGACCACAATCCAGAAATTGACTAGGCCAAGGGTAAGGTGAGCATGAGCTGCTGTCCTTGACACTATTCCACATGTGCCCAGGAAGCTAGAAAGGAGTGCAGAGTGTCAGCCCATGAGCATGCTGCAGTATGGGCTTGCTAAGTTGGACACCTCCCCTTTGCTGATCTTGACCTGCTGGATCCTCCCCCCTTGGCATTCTCTTATAGAGAGGCCCTCTATGAGGATGTTTGAGGTGTGGTGAGTGAAGCCCAGATGGAAGAGGGATGTGAAGGTGAATTTGGGTGCACTCCTGACTCTGAGTCTCCAGACAAGGCTATTGAGACAGGTGATAGGATCTATGTAACTACCTTATGACCTCCACCAATGGTAGTAGAGATTAGAGCTAGCCAAACCACTTTCCAGCAATTAGCTCAGGCATTTGCTGCTGACTCTGCTCCTAAGTCATTTCAAGATGCAGTTTCTCATCACCTGCAAGACTTTGAAGATGTTTTCTCTAAGGCATGATTTAACTCCCTGCCAGAGCATAAATAGTAGGACTATGCAATTGAGCTGACACCCAATGCTGAGCCCTCTAGCTGCAAGGTCTATTCCCTCTCTCCTAGAGAACAGGATGAGCTTGATGCCTTTTTGCAAGAGAATTTAGACTCTGGTCACATCTATCCTTCAAAGTCTCCCATAGCCTCTTCAGTCTTCTTCATTAAGAAGAAGGATGGATCTCTACATCTGATTCAGGACTACCAAGTCTTGAATGCAATAACTGTGAATAATCACTATCCCTTACCACTTATTTCAGAGCTTGTTAACAACCTCCAAGGTGCATGCTATTTCACCAAGTTGAATGTCTGCTGGGGCTACAACAATGTGCACATCAAGGAAGGCAATAAGTGGAAGGCAGCATTCCAAACAAATCATGGACTCTTTGAACCTCTAGTAATGTTGTTTAGCCTTACTAATAGCCCAGCCACCTTCCAAACCATGATGAATGACATTTTCCAAGACCTCATAGCAGAAGGTGTTGTGTGTGTATATCTTGATGATATCCTCATCTATACCAAGACTCTAAAGGAGCATCATTGGATTACATGCATTATACTGAAATGTCTTTGCCAACATCAGCTCTATCTTAAGCCATAGAAGTGTGAGTTTAAGCAGACTAAGGTTGAATATCTTGGACTGATCATTTCTCATGGAATGGCTGAGATGGACCCAGTCAAGGTGGCTAGTGTGGTAGAGTGGCTAGAGCCTAAGAACAAGAAGGAGGTCCAGGCCTTTCTGGGTTTCACCAACTTCTACTGGAGGTTTATTCAGGATTTCTCACACCATGCCTGGCCCCTCTTTGATCTCACCACTAAGGATACTCCTTAGCACTGGGATACAGCACAGCAGACAGCCTTTAATGCTCTCAAACAGGCAGTTACTTCAAAGCCTGTCCTTCTGTTCCCAGATGATGACTCTCCCTTCCATGTGGAAGCTAATAGCTCAGATTTTGCTACTGGAGCTGTCCTCTCTCAACAATCAAGAGAAGATGGTAAGGAGCATCCTGTGGCCTTCTACTCCAAGAGTCTCAATGCAGTGAAGCAAAATTATGAGATCCATGACAAAGAGATATTAGCTATTATTCAGTCCTTTAAAGAGTGGCAACATTTTCTTGAGGGTGCCAGGCATAAATTCAAAGTGTGGACTAATCACAAGAACTTAGAGTACTTTTGGACAGCTAAGAAACTCAACTGCCAACAGGCTCGATGGTCCTTGTATCTAGCCAACTTTGACTTCTCTCTGCACCACAAACCCAAATGAAGCATAAGCAAGCCAGATGCACTTTCTAGGCAGGCAGACCATGGCTCAGGAGCTAGTGACAATGACAATATTGTACTTCTGAAGCCAGAACTATTTGCCATCCATGCTCTAAAAGGTGTGGTTGGCCAGAGAGAAGAGGTGAGCATTCTCTAAGACATCCACCAAGGTAATCAGGAGGGTGCCCAGGAAGATCTGGTAGCCAAGGCTGCTATGGCCTTGCATGCTCGAGAAAAAACTGGAGTAAAGTCTATCTACACTGATAAATCTGGAGAATGGTCTCCTTATCTTCCAGGGATGCATTTATGTTCCTAACCTGCCTGACCTCCAGAGGCAGATTGTGGAGCAGCATCATGACTCCTGAGTTGCAGAATATTCTGGCAGATGGAAGATACTGGAGCTGGTCTCACAGAATTACTGGTGGCCTCAAATGTCATGGTATATTGGCACCTATACCTCCACCTGTGACCTTTGCCTTTGGACTAAGCCTCATCATCAGCCTCCTATGAGATAGCTTACTCCCTTGCCCATTCCAGCTGAGCATTAGAGTGTAGCCTTCATAAACTTTATTATTGAGTTACTAGACTCTCATGAATATGATGCAATTATGGTAGTGGTGGATCTTTATGGCAAGCATACTTATTTTATTCCAACACACACTACTTGCTCAGCCATGAGTGCTACTAATCTATACTAAAAGCATGTCTGGAAACTCCATAGGCTGTCAAATACTTATATCTTGAACCAGGGACCTCAGTTTGTAGCAGAGTTTACTAAAGAACTATATCGCCTCCTTCATGTCAGGCTCCACACTTCCATAGCCTATCATCCTCAGTCTGATGGCTAGACCGAGTGTGTCAACTAAGAGCTAGAACAGTATCTCTGGCTCTTCTACAATGAGCAACAGGATGATTGGGATAACCTATTACCAGAGGCAGAGTTCCAATACAATAACCATGTGCATGCTGCCACTCAGATGTCTTCTTTTCTTCTAGACACTGGTCAACACCCTCAGATGGGATTTGAGCCTTGTGGGCAACCTTCAGAGAATGAAGCTGTCAATGAGTTCTTAAACCAGATGAAGGCAGCTCAGGAGGAAGCCAAGGCTGCTTTAGCTAAGGCAAAGGATGTTATAGCCCACTATTATGATTATGGACAAGCTCTGGCCCCCAAGTACAAGCAAGAAAATTGAGTCTATCTGGATGCCTCTGACATTGCTACTACCTGACCTTCTCAGAAGCTCTCTCATTGCTGTCTAGGACCCTTTCCCATATTAAGGCAAGTGGGCCCACTAGCCTATTAACTCAAGCTGCCTAGTGGAATGAGTCGACTCCATCCAGTCTTCAATATAGTAAAACTCTCTCTAGCATCTAAAGATCCAATCCCAGGTTGACACCCACAGCTGCCTTCACCTCCAGTTCTAGTTAACAATCAAGAAGAGTATGAAGTGGAACAGATCCTTAACAGCTAACTCTTTAGGAACAAGCTTTAGTTCAAGGTTAAGTAGAAGGGCTATGGAATCAAGGACATCTCCTGGGAGCCATAAGAGAATGTCCATGCCCTTGCCTTGGTCTGGGAATTCTATCAGTAGCATCTCAATGCTCCTCAAGCAATTAGAGGTCTTTAATCTCTTTCCAAGGTAGACTAGGCCATCTAGAACTACTTCTACTCAGCATGTTAAGACACTGCACTCTAGAGGGGGAGTGATGTTAGGGGACTCCTCATTCCCTTCTTTCCTTTCTTCTTTTATGTCTTATTCCTTCACTCTCTTTTCATTCATTTCTTTACTTCTTCTATCTTCTTTCATGGTGTTGTTTCTATTCTTTCAACACTATCTATTAATACTATTTTCAACCTTTGAGGTACTCTAGTCCTTTAGCTATCATCTAAACAAGTGTGGACCCTCCAGCACTGCTTCCAAGCTGCTTATATAAGCCAGAGTTTGCCTTTCTGACTTCTAAAGTCTGGAGTTTTCCTGCCTTATTTGCACTGTTGTTTGGTTAGTCAATTTTTGAGTTTTTAAGGTTTTGTTGTACTGTATAGTTGTTTCCCACACTTCAGAAGCCTCAGAAGTGTCCAACCTGGCACAAGGAATCCCCAGACTTGTTCTCTTTGGATCTCTCTCTGCCAGGTGAGTAGTTATTATAATATTGTCAGTATATATTCTAATACACTTTGGATCTCCCTCTGCTAGCTGTGTGACTGAGCCATAGCCTCCAGAAGTCACCCTTACATAGAGCTTGTTATCACAACTGATGTTTACATTAATAGTTTTTTTTCTTGATTATATTTGTAGAGGTTGTTTATAAACTTCACTTTTTATCTTATACTTTTTACAACTTTACTTGCTAGTTGCTAAAATTATCAATAATTTAATGCCCTCTTTAAGCAGCACTACTTTTTTAACACAGAAATCTATCTAGCATTAAAGAACTGCCCACTCTTTGTTGCTAGCATTGCTAATAACTTACATCTACTCAGCAGTACTGCAACATCACTAGATATCTATGCATGCTAGATTCACTTCTCAACTGCTTTTACCCTCCCTGTCCACTCTTGCCTATAGTATCCAACAACTGGGCCACCACACTATCACCTCCACTACACTATCTTTATATCAACTGAAAATCTGTTTGAATTCCCTTGCTATATTGTTTAGCACTCTACTATTTACATAAGTTACTTATTTTACTTCTACTATACATTGCTAAAGTTTTGTTATGCTTAGCATATTATAGCAAATGCATAGGAATTGCAGAGTTAATTTAAATCTTTATCATTTTCTTTTTAACAACTTTTTATGAATACATTGCAATCTTAGCACATACTTATCATTACACAAAGACAAAGTATGGTGTAAGCAAAGGTTTCAGAAAAATTACAAATTCTGACTCAGTGAGTATAAATCAGAGAGTATAGATTAATCTTATGCAAGACTTAATGAAACTGTTATTTATTAACTTGGCAGTGAGGTCAAGGAGATAAAAGGAGATTGAAGTGCAGTTGTTAAGGGAGATTGTATAGTATAGAGCATGATATATAGTCTATTCAAATTGCAAGACATTAAAGAAGATGAATCATAATCCTTTTAGACTCTTTTTTACTTATTAACTAATTCCTGAGTACCTGCCAATTGATGACTCAATACATTGATGAGTATGTGCTAAAGTGAAATGTGTTTGCAGAAAATTGTTAAAAAGAGAATAATAAAGATTTAGAATCATTCTGCAACTACTTATGCATTTGCTACAATATATTAGGAAGAATATTTCTGACAACTTTTTGTCTATCATTAAAATATCAAATATTTATACCTTGAGCATAAGTATCATCTCTTGTTCCTCCTCTTTGTATATAGGAGTATAAAGATTCTGCATCAAAATAAAAGGTGCAAGGTTATTCTGAATTGTATAATCTGACAAGCAATAAAGGTGAAATAGGAATTGTTAGCATATTTTACACTATACTTTGCATAATATAGACTAATTTAAAGGTAGGATTAGAGCATCTTAACTGCAGGATGTAAAATACTTGCATTGCTAGGCAGAGTAAGAGCTTATCCTAATGTATCATGCTAACTCAAATTTAACAACATTGTAAAAAGCTTGCATCTGAAAAAGAATTGGAGGATAAAATTAATGATAGAAATTATTTCTCTCACAGTTTCAGAAATAGGCATGTTGAGATTAAAACAATGACCTATATACTGGTAAGTGTAGGAACAAATAGGTAGAAATTTAGCCTACACTGCAAGATGCCAAAATATTCAAATTGCAGCCTCTTAAGGCTATTCTTAACTGAATCAAGAATATGCTGCATCAAAATATAGATTCAATCTATAAACTAATCCAAAGCAAACATCAAGGAATCTTGCAACTAAAGCTGCACTGATTTGTATATTACTATTTATCAGGGTTTATACTGCCATAGGAAAGGCCAGAGGACTCATGGCATATAGAATAAAAGATCTAATTGAATATATAAACTAATAAAAGACTTATGAGCAGATTTCAATGCATTACTTTTGTCATTATAATAATTTCCTCTCTAGGAAGCTTAAACTCCTTAATGGCCTTTTTAAGAAATTCTTCTAAAAGACTATTCAAATAGACCTAGGGCATAAAGCCATGTTGAGGTTGAGTACTAGTAAACAATGAGAGCAAATACATATCTGCAGTGTCAAAGGTATTAATGCTAGCATTATATCTGTCTATTGAAGTAGTTAGTAATGACTTAATATGAGTAGAAGCCTCTTGTGCAAATTTGATGGATTTCAGAGCCTCTTCTTCCTCATGGACCCATGCTTGCTATTTACTGAAACTATATGATATTGTTCTCATTATAAGATGAGATACTTTAAGACTAGAGATATTAAGTCACATTAGCATATGATATATATAAGAAAGCATCACAAGCTGAAGCCAATTGGTTTACCATACTGCATCTTAGGAAAGATAGACCTAGATATAGTGGTGTTGATTAAGTTCTCAATGCTATGGAGGCTGGAATTTTTAGCTAAACATATATATATATAATAAAAATCAACTTCATTATATGGATGACTATTAGATTTTAATGATGGAAAATCTGGAATTTCTTGGAAGTTCAAAGGCTTCTAATGTGATAAATCTGGCAAATACAAGATTTATATTGCTCTCTTCACTTTAGTTATTATATTTAATTAATTTATGTGCTCTTAGGAACTTCTAGATTGCATTATCTTCAATGATAGTAGAAAAAGCCAAAGCAGCTGGCAAGAATATAAAGCCTTATCAGTTTGCTTCTTTATCAAAAGAATGTTTCACTGATAGTCCATGTACTAGATCATAACTACAATCCTTATATAATGGAAGAAATTAGAGCCTCAAATCTGCTTCTTTATCTGAACAATGTTTAACAAGTGGTTTATGTGCAAGATTATAACTATAATGTAGAAAGAAAGGAATCTTGTCACAAAACCTGGCATGGGGACAGTGCAGTAGTAGCAATGTGTAATATTGATTTATAACAACATGCTATACTAAATTAGGGTTGAAGATCATTTATCAGCTATAAGGACCCAGAGTAAACCTTTTACTACACATCTACTACAATGATTATCAGAATTCAAAAGTTTGACAATTAATACTTTGATGACAGGTGAAGATTTATAGATAAAGGAGTAATTATCACCATCACAATTTGGAAAGTGCACAAAGAAGAAAAAAATGTGAAAACTGTTTTATATATGTGTTTATATGCTAAATACTAATGTTTTTCTGGCATTAGATATCTCCAGAGTTACATGCTTCCAATGATCTATCAGGGGGGGGTAGCAAAGCTAACCAGCAAAATATCATGCTAAGTTCTGTTTAGTGGATACACTGCACTACCTTGTTATCTAGCCTCAAAATAGCTTCAAATAGATAAGAAAATTGCTGTTAATATTGCTCAGCTTCTTAAAAAATGGGCATTGACTCCATCATTGACTAATTTAATCAGCTAGCCTTTTAATTCTCCTATAAGTACTAAGTCTAATAATGACTGGGAGACTTTTATAAATCAATGTACAGGAATAACAAATCACTTTATATGTAACACTATTTCTGAATATCTGCTTTTAGAATATATTTTTTATCTTCAAACACAGAAATAACAGCAATGGCCCTACACAATCTTAGTAGTAAGTTATGTTGGGCTTCTATCACTACATGAAGTCTTTATGACCTATCTTGAAAAAAGGCATTGTCAATACAGATTTGAAGATTTATAAAATTAAAAATGTTTAGATAGTGGATGCTAATATAATTTCACTAACTATTAGTGTTCCTCTTCAACTAACAGTATATGCCATTGCAGAAAAGATTAGTCAACTTCAAATGTGCATATAGATAACTTTTGCTGAACTATCTAAATTTCTAATTACATCAAACAAGAGTATGAATTTAATTAAAAGGCCTCAGAATTATGCATCTTCAGTTACTTCACACTTTAGATAGTGCACTTATACTGTCCTTAAATTTATAGTTCATCTTGAATGTAATTCATTTTTACTGATCTTTGCATGGAAATGGTAATTTCAGCATAATTTTCAAGAAGATTATCTAAGTTACTATTATCTCTTTTATATGCTTAGTACTTATTTGTATCAATTATTCTTAGATTACTATTAGTAAGAATGAAAAAAGATATATATATATATGTATCCAAGGCTTTAATTTTAGACATAGATTCACTATTTATCTGATTACATACTTGTAAAAAGCATATTATTGATAAATGAGCTTCAGAACATAAAGTGCTCTAAGCAGTTGGTTAAAAAAAAACAAGCTATCATAATCAATGGATGTTATTAGTATGGTTGTATGGTGATGATAAATCAGTAACTGCTGAAGTTGAAAGTTGTTTAGCTATTTCTAGTTCTTACTGCATTATATTCTAACTTAGCCAGGAATAAGTGAATTATCTGTGCCTTTTCATAAGATGCAGTAGTTAGAATATACTAGTAACACTTCTATATTAAAAAAAAAGAGAAGGCTTCTTTTAAAAAGCTTTTTAAGCCTATAAAAGTTACATCTTTATTTTAAAAGAAATACAAGGAAAAAAGAAAGAAGTTAGCTTATTTCAGATGCAGGAGTAAATAAACAACTTGCTTAATCATCTACTACAGTTTTTGTATGATGCTGAAATGCTTAAGAATGTTGGTCTTAATGATTTAAAGAACTATATAGTGTAACTTAAAGTAACTCAAGTCCTAAATAAACTTGATTTTATTATTGATCAACAAAATGAGGCTTGTAAGAACCTCTACAAATCAATGCTGAAAAAACAAGCAGCATCCTTAGATAAGTGGACTTGATATAAAAGATCCATTGCCAAGCCCCTCCTTTCTCTATAGTGATATATCTATGTTGATAAGAATTTAAATATAAGCAACTGTGATCTTGCTCAAAATATATATGATTTCAACTTTTTCCTTACATTTTTTTAAATACCACATACCTTCAACAATAGTACCCATTTAAGATTTTAATCTTTTTAAAATTAATTCTTGAATTTTCCTTGCATTTTATTTGTTTATTTCAGATATAATGCAAAGCATTAATATTTAAAGTATGATAAATTAGGTTTGTGGTCTTCTAATACTTCAATTAGTAAGAAGAGAGCTTGTACACTATTGATCTTTTTTTCATATTTCTTAATGTATTATAAAAGAGTAGTATTGCTACTTTTTTCTTAAATAACCCACTAAAAGTAAATTGAGTAAAATAGTAGGAGCATAAAAATAATCTGTCAACACCAGTATTTCATTTTTGCTATTAATATGAGCTCAAAATTAAACCTTGATATAAGTAAATTTATTAAGTATTTTACAATTTGCAGTGCTTACTAAAATAGCTTCATTTAGATTATAAGTCTAAAAATACTACTTATCTCTAATAATATGTGTCATGCAATCTGAATTTAAAGTGAAATTGAATCATTAAGTGATGCCTGCAATAGTGACTAGTGTTTTTGAGTTTATAAATGTAAAGTAAGTCAGTATATTTTAATTTTAAATCTCAAAGTTGATATAAAAACAATAATTAATATCATTCTTCTATTAATATATTTTAAAAGCATTTTATATCAGTATATTATAAATAACAGTTAAGTTAAGATGCTAAAATTCATAGAAATTAGTTATAAAAAGTAATATTATTAAAAATTACACTTACATTTATAGATCATTGAGAATTTCTTAATAAACATTCTTTGCAGTCCCCTTTGATGTATTTTTTGGTGCTAAATTTACTCTCATATAATTTCCTAATGTCTATTGAGAGAGTGCAACATAAAGTTAACTATGTGCCAAAACTGATATTTGCAAATTCAATTTAACATATTTGTAATAATAATAGCACCTTCACTCTTTATTTTAAGATTTTTATAATTGTTGATTTATATTTTTCTTGTGTTTATAAAGCACATGTAAATATTGTAATTGTTAACTGCCTAGCAATTAGCTAAGTAGTCTTGTTTTTTTATTTTATTGCATATATAGAGTTAAATATATTTTATTCTACATACTAAAGCACAACAAGTTTGTAACATTATTACAGTGTTTGACTAATTGCTCTTGAGACTAATTAATACTTAAAGTAGAAGCTCAATGAACTGAAAATTATCTTCTTTATAATGCAATAGGCAATTCTTTATTAGAAGTATAAAGATTGATTCTTGAAATTATAATAGTTAATCCTGTAAACTTGGCATCTCCATAACATTAAAAAATTCTGGTGTTAATATAGGTAATGAGCATTCTTGTTCTATTTCAAAGTCTTCTAGTTGAATCTAAATTCCTAAGTAGCATTATAAGAATATTAATCTTCAAAGAGAGTTTAGCTAAAAGCCAACTGCCAGCTCTTAAAAAATTAAGATATTAATATATCTATTTCAATAATAAAACAAGACAAAGTGATTAATCATCAAAAAGTCTGAATAAAATAAACTTCTGCTAAAAATTGTAAATAAATAATATAGCTACAACTGCCTGAAAAAGTCCTTTCTAAATTATAAATTAGCTTATTAGTATTTTAATTTAATTCATACCTGAATAAATTCTGTGGTTATACTCAAATCTTTGGAGATCAAGTAATTTATTTTAAGTAATTAATAATAGGGCTGTGGCCATTGCTATCAATGACAAATTAAGGCAATTACTACAGATCTAATAAGATTATTAAGAATATAATTGCATTAATTAATAAAAGATTTGCTAGTTGCTAAATGGCATTGTAACTGTTCAAGGCCATTAGTTTAGTATTGCATCTTGATAATAAAATGTGTATATCTCAGCAAAAATATATGTAAACCCTTATATATTGGATATTGCTAGAATTGCCTAATTAGTTTATATATAATAAGAGTTGTATAAAGATATTTCATGACAAACTAATAGAGAGATTAGTAATTTGATGGAAAAAGTTAAATTTAATTGTTAAAATTCAGCAAGCTTCAGTAAAGTGCTAATATTTTATTTCAACAGAATAGTTATCAAACTTCATTGTATTTAGTATTGTTAAAACATTTAATTAATCTGCATATAATGAAATATATCTAGAGGCATTCTATAAAAAATTAGAGAAGATATTAACAATTTATAGAAGGAGAGCATCAAAATTATAAGAGCATTTCTTGGCTAAGAAAATGGAAGCTTAATAACTGAAAAATGTTACATGTTATAGAAATAGAAGATAATTCTATAATAAAAGGCAAGAAAAATTAGTTGCACTCAGAATCTTTAAGAAGTGAATATCTTAAGTCTAAGGCAATAGTTTACTTCAGATTATTAGTTTTATATATTATTTGAATCTTTTTCTGGTGTGACAGAGATTGCATTAATTAAAAATGAATAAACTCTATTATCCATTTGTTATCTTTTATAAAAGCATATGTGGAGTATAATTTAGCCTCAGAAATTAATTGCTTCTATTCAAACTAATTTAAATAATCTAATTTCATATTAATATTTCATAAAATATAATGTAAGGCTATTAGTATTTATATCATTACATCAAATAGAATTTACACTCTGCAAAATCTTTTCTTCTTTTAGAAATTTCTGTAAAACTTCTAAATTGATATTTTTTATATCAGAGTTCTTGCCAAAAAAAATAATCTAGTTCAGGAAATATTAAGATATGCACATATAAAAGTCTTCTTTTTTGAAATTCAATAGTGTAAATATAAGCAGTACACCTTTTAAAGATACTATTTTTAACATTCTTTAAAAGAGTTTTTTTTTTCTAAGTTCAAATACTCAACAATGTCAGGCCAATCAGAAGCAGTTTGTTTTTTCCATTGATTACAAATTTCTTCAAAAGAGCTTCTTTAATTTTAGGCCATATTAAATTAGCAGTTATTATTATAGAAAGATTTGGTTTTTAAAAATGCCTGCAAATAGTCATAGATTCTTGGAATTACTGCTGTATATATTGTTCACTTTCAGTATAAGAAGCAGGAAGAATAATATAATGGCCTTATTGAGGTAAATTTTCATCTCTGTTAGGGGACAGATCTTTAGACTGCATCCAACTCTACTCTGAGCTTAGTCTGATAATATGTCTATTCCTAGCAGATCTGACTGGCTGCTCAGCCCACCCTTTCTCCTTCCATCTTGTAGCAGTCAGCCTTGATGAGTTATATGCATAAACCTTACTCAGCATTGATTATTGTTAGTCATACTCCTTTATATACCGGGGCCCAATTAGTAAACAGTATTAGTAATAGCACAGCCACTGATGTAGTATATATAGGCAGCCTGTGGATAGCAGTGTTTTCCTGGCCTACACACCAAACCTACTATAAGCTATCTAGTGATGTCTGACTGCTCAGTTAGCCTTGCCAGTCTCTTGCCTGACTCTTGCTTGCCTCTAAGCTTGCTCGACTCCCACTTGTCACTGGTGCTCGCTGGCTCTGTAGAAGGAGTTCCACAGACATCAAGCATTCCCCTTACAATCTCTAGCTATAGCATCAACTACTCCTTGGTAAACTTCAGCTCTAATTTTCTTTTAATTATGCCTAACTTAGTTAAGTTTGCTCTATTTAGTTAAAGCCCATGCATCTACAACATATTGCTAAAATAATCTGCCACTCTAAAGCAAAGCAGCATTAGCTTTAAAGTTCTTTGCTGAAGCTTATATACATAATATGCAGTTTGAATAACATTAACAAATCTTTACTGATTCTCTAGTCTAAACTAAAACTGAATATCAGTGTAAAATCCAGATTTTTTAGTTGAAAGGATGATGGTGTAGTTTGAAGGAGTGTAATATTGATCTATTAGTCTCAAATTGTGAGATATGACAAAGTGATTGATTATCAAAAAGTCTGAATAAAAACAGACTTCTGCTAAAAACAGTAAGCAAATAATATAGCCAGAACAACCTTAAAATTTCCTCTCCAACCCAGATTAAATTAGCCTTTTTAATAGCCTAAATGCTGAGAAATCAGCTTATTAGTATTTTAATTCAATATACATCCAATTCTATGATGTAACTATAGTCATATAACTATGCTCAGATTCTGGAGATTAGGTGATTTATCTTATATAAACATTGAGCATTCTTGACAAAGCTGTTAGTTAGTGCATTAATAATAAATCAAGGCAATCACCACAGATCTGATGGGATTTGATAGCATCATCAGAAATATGATTATATCAACTAATAAGATAATCTACTACTAAATGGGGTTATAGCTGTGCAAGGCCATCAATTTAGCATCACATCTTGATAATAAAATGGGTATATCTCAGTGGAAATACATATGAATCCTTATATATTGAATATTATTTTGATTGCCTAATTAATCTACATATAATGAAAGTTGTCCAAAGGCATTCTATAGTGAACTGATAGAGGGATCCCTCCATGCAAGTGCAAGACTATATAATAATGATTTGATCTTTCTTCAGATCCATCTTTAGGAATGATAGCAGTAATACCTTCTTATTCATTAGGCTGATTATATTATCAATAATCTCCAAAATCAACTCAAAGTTTCACAGAAAGTTTTTATGGTTGATTTTCTAGCACTTCTCTTATAATCTGCTCAGCTTGCTTATATAAGCCAATAAAGGGATTGACTCTATGAAGTATATTCTGCAAAGATGCCATTGTTTCAAAATCCAATCTAGGATTACCTTGTTAACAAAAATCTGATTGCTGATTATAATTATAAAAGTAGAGTTATGTATATTTTAGCTGCTCTCCTTCAATTAGAAGCAAGGCACCTGTAAGATGATGAAGTTTTCCATTGATTCTAAAGCTGTATAATCCAGAAGCATTGGTAATAGCATGATCAATTTTGACTCCTAAAGAAGTAAATGCAAAAGCTGCATTGTATTGATGAATAGATGCTTTAAAAGCATTAAAAAGTGGGTGATGGCTATATAGCAGGCTAAGTAGCTCTAGTGGAGCATCTGCCAGTTTAGATAAATTCACTTGGCCTTGCAAGCAGCATATGCCAAACTTTGGATGCTATTTAGTAGACTTGGTGAACTTTTTAGCATCAAAGTGTAGAGCTTGACAGTGTTAATATATAACATTTATAAGGCTGAGATAAAGTGGTGAAGGCTCAATTAAGTAAGGTTGCCTTGCTTTTAGAAGAGCAATTCCAGATTCTTGTATAGTTTGTAGAATAATAGGAGGATGAAGAGAAGAATAACCTACTGGTAGAATCTGCTGCCTAGAATCATCCACATTGTTTACAAGTTAATCCAAATACTACAAAGGATGTTGCATCATTTATTCAAAGGCTGCATCAATATATTCCAAATTATTTTGAGAATCTAAGCCATTAAAATTCTCTTCTAAATCAGCTGCATATTGCTATTTCCAGCCTTGAAAAATCCTTTAAGCTATAGCTTCATTTAAAGGCCTATGTTGATATCTATATGTTATTAACTTTTGTTAGTTAAAGCAGCTTTCAAAATTAAATTAGCCTCACTTCTGGTCTGAATTCATTTTATTGTCTTTTTCTTCTCTGCCTTTCTTAATATAAAGTAATTAATGCTTATTGTTGCCTCTGCTGCTTCTGACTTGTATTAGCCTTTACTATTCTTGTAATCCTGCTAGTGCTTGCTTCTATCTAATTTGGTGGTTTGCTATTTCTTGCCTATAAGCAAAGTTTTCTCTTGCAGAAGGAGTAAGTAGAGGTTGCATCATTATAGTATTTTATAAAGGAGCATTTCTAATCTTTCTAAGTAGAAGAACAGGTAGAGGTGAGACCATTCTAGGCATAAAATTTTGTAAAGGAGTATTCCATCCTTTAGGCAAATGGGTTTTAGAAATGACTATAGTAGATTAACTAACATTAGGCTAATTAAGAGGTGGCATTATTGTAGTGTTTTGTAAAGGAGCATTTCTAACTCTTCTAAGTAAAAAAGCAGGTGGAGGTGGAATCATTCTAGGCATGGGATTCTGTAAAGGAGCATCCCATCCTTCAGGCAAAACAGTTTTAGGAATAGTCATAAAAAGTAGCAGCAGGCTATTTAATCTGATTATTAATTCTAAATTCCATATCTTCAGTTTAATTATAAGCCTTAGATTCCATACTTTTAAATGTAATATCTTCAGCAGGTAAAATAGTTTTAAGGATAGCCATAGCAAATAGATAATCAGAAACAGCAGACTGTCTAATCTGATTATTAACTCAGATCCCATATCTTCAATTTGATTATAAGCCCCAGATCCCATACCTCCAGATCTAATATCCTGAGATTCAAAGTGAAGAGGTGGCACAATCACAGAATTAATTCTATTTGCACAACAATCATCAAAATTAGCCATTGTAACTGTTGAAGTTTACTTTGAAGTCTAGCTTGTTGCCTTTAACTCTCAGAAGTATTGGATGGATTTCTATTAGAAGGAGTAGTTGAAGATTGCCTGAAATGTCAACTTTTAAGCAATTTAATGCTTAAAAAACATGTAGAAATCACTTACATGATGAGATATTCAGTATATCAACAGTCTAATATAGTCAAAGTTTCACTAATAAGCTGAATTCAATGTTTGTCAACATTAATCAACTGATAGATAGACTAATACATACATTGTTGTGTGGTTTCTTTCTACATGATTGAAATCCACAATATTTGGTCCTATTTGGTCAAGAAACACCTGAGGCATGAGAAATAGTGTCCACTAAATTGTGTTTAGCCTTCTTCACACCTGCAGACTTCTAGACACCTGCCACATATAATCAATTAATAATATAAGTATTTGAATTGTTGAATATACAATTTTTTTTTTGCTTATTAAGCATATAAATGAGCAAATTAAGATATTTTTTACCAAAAAGGCAGATTCTTAGTCATCATTCCCTTGATAGGAAATTTCTTGATCAGCCTGAGTCAGCAGCCTAATTTTCCCAGGAGTCATCACATATATTATAAATTGGCCATTTGCATAACTTCACTCATTCACCTCTGATTCTGAGCTATTCACTTATTATACAGTCTACAGAATCTAATAGGCAGCTATCATTTGAGTCAACACTTGTCACTCCTCCACAATTGAAGAATGATGGGCCAAAGATTGGTTTTACACCAATCAAAAACTACAAAGCAGTCTCTAGCAATCTAGATACCATACCTAAAATTCTGCAGAGTTACTGTGCAGCTTTTCACAATAAAATATCAGAACAAGTTATTGGATCTGTTGATGTGAAACTTTTCAATGATTTCTTACCCCCTAGCCAACTTACAGGCATAGCATCTGATAAAATAGCAGATTGTCAAAAACTTAAAGCAGGATTAAAGGCTGCAATTAATGAAAGTCAGATATATATAGCCTTGGTATGCTTTTCATATCATTGGAATATTACATTGCTAATATTGTCCAGGTTAATTATTTTAACAAACTGTGTCTGTCAGAAAATACCATTAACTTTTGCCACAAACATAATAATGTTTTGATAGTATTTGATGATGTAGACATCAAACCAGATATTATAGTATTTTAAGGCAACAGCAATGCTACTATTGAGGCTATATTTGAAGTCAAATATAGTGACTTGAATGATCCTTTTGATGATTGTATATACAGTAACTAGAAAGAAAGTAACTGAAGCAAAAACACTCTTGATCAAATCACAATCTATGCAACTTATCATCAAGCAATGGAGTTCTGAATTCATGCCTTCTTGGCTCTCATCTTTTGCCAGTATATGCATCTTCTTTACTAAGACAGAAGTGGCATTATTATAACTAAAAGGATTTCATTTAACTATCTATCTCTTTTTGAGTTTTTTTCATTGATGCTCTGTCACAATAGGAGTGGAGCATGGATCTTGCAGTGTCTTTACTAGTAGCTAGATTTGAATCATTTATTACAAAGAATAGTGCACTAGAAAAATTTAAACAGAATAATAATGATTGAGCAAGTTAGACTTTATATAGTTTTCATTAGAGAAGAATGCTATTAGAATATTGCAGTGTGTTTCCTATTAGTTGAATTTGAACCAGTCTATTGGAAAAAAGTGCACCTACATTCACTAGCAATATGTTAACTAATTGTATATTTAATAATTCAAAGAGGCACTTGCAATATATATGAATATATAGATTTTTATGTCAAGACATTATTGAAATAACTAATCATACTCTCCTTATATACAAAGATGCACAATGAAACTGAAGTTTTAGATATCAATTGTTTTGTATATCTTCTATTTTAATAGACTCTATCAATATATACTGTTGGTATTACATTAGTATTACATTAGATACAAAATGGAGATAAGCACATAGTTTCAGTGATTAATGTACTGGATAAGCATTGAATCAAATATAGTGTAAGCATTCTTAATAATGTAAATAGGCTGGTATATAAAAATGAGAAGGAAAATGTGCCTGTTGTGGCATAGATACTTGAGGTGAATATGGATGATGTGCTAGTAATAACAATCACAGCATTTGCCAATGGAATCAATATGTACATTGATATGGGCTTTGATTGAGAAAAGTGGCTAGGCTAAGCAGGAGTAAGAGATATGAAGTTATTGCAAGTCCATGTTAGCTGTAGCCTGGAGATACTATTTTGCATTAGTAGCATCAGGCTCCAAGTGGCCTGTGAAGAGTGGCAAGATGGTGGGGATGATGGTGGGTGTGACAAGAAATTGAGATAATGACAGTGAGGAGAGTTGCATATTAAGGGAGGGCAGATAGTTTTTTTTGTAAGTGCATGAGTAGATTCTACATTTGCAGATATTTTTGATAGAATAGAGGGGCAATGAGAGACTTGGACTATCCAAAAGCTGGTGAATAAAGAATATCATATCAGTGCTAAGCATGCTAGAAGAGCCACAATGCACATTGCTGTTATGGTTATAATATATTTGGTTTTTGAGCAGCAAAAGCACATTGCTAAGTGTGCATATCTTGAATACAGCATTAAAAGTAGGTACATGAACCAGTGGCAGTGAATGCTGAGTGGCTCAGGGTACAAAGGGGAATTGCATGACAATCCAGCAGTCAATTGCTTTCTAGCATGCTTCATATAACATAGGGTAGAACTATCTATTATCTATAAATATCTGATGTTCAAATGCTGAGGCTATCTTTGCCTACACCTGCTTTCAATGTCAGTAACATTTAGCAAGAAAATTGCTAGATAAGCATACCTCATCAAAGTTATACTGCTAGCACCTTTGAGTTTTGCTGCATGACAATAACATGAAAGGAAGAAGTGGCAATGAATAGCCCAACTTTCTGCATCCATCCTATTTATCTGTCTAGACTTAGAAAAAATAAGGTTAAACTGGTAAGATCCTATTAGGAAATTACTACTTTAACAACAGACAATATAATTGTCAATAATTTATTAGAAAGCAAGCTTAAATACAAATATAGAATCTGTGGAGTTGGTTCTTAATTCCTTCATTCACAGCAGCTTTGAATAAGTGCATGTTGTGTCTTATATTATCTAATAAGGGTCTTTAGTCACACACCTAGAAAAGTAAGTATATTTACTTAATTGGATTGCTTCTATTTCTCATTGTAGGGTTTTAGCTCATGTATCAGGTATCTTCATATGTTTATACTATCTCTTTTTCTATTCTATGAAATGCATTCATTCAAATAGCCTTGTTCTAGATATGAATCTTCCATGACAGCACTTAAAATGAAAATGTTACAATTGTATGGTTTCTAATAGTATCATATATCTATCATGAAGTAATGGACAGTGAGTGCATTTATGGACTTGTTTGGCAGTAAGTGTTTTAAAAAAGATAGTAGATCAAGGTTTTGAGTAAAAAGAAAGCAAGAGAACAGGAGTGTGTAGTTGTACAACTTAGTTTTGATCACAAACATTGTATATAGACATATATCATCATTGATTTATTGATTCATTTTGGCATCAGGCAATAAATTGTAAAAGAAAGTATATGTAGTTGAGTGAGAGGAGGACAGAGGATGCAGTTAAAACATTGAGGCTAAGTAGAGTTATGATGCATACATATATAATTTATAGGCTGGCCAACTAGCCAATTAGAGAACAAGTAGAAAAAGTATATGTAATATGTGAGTTTATATAGTCCTTTCTTATTTGGAATTGGTGGGAGTAAGAAAAAAAGGGGGGCTAGTTGAAAAATTATAGTTCAGAAAATATGTATATATTATAATTATAAAAGATATTAAGCAACACAAGGCAGGGGAGGATGGCATAAAAGATTCTTAAACAAGATGGATGCATATAGGAAATTAATAGCAAGAGCTAACATTTTCTACTCAAGAACCATATCATCTCCTTCCTTGTCTCTTGCCCATTGACTTGGGCCTGCTACTCTTCCTTGTGGCTGCATAAGTTGCAACAATAGATTCATTCTCTGCTATTCTTGCCCTTGGACTCTCCTATATCTATGATATCCATGCCCAAGTGGATGAAGCCCCAGCCCATACTTGGTCTTCCTCCCATAATCTCTCCAACCATACTCATACTAGTAACAGTCTCTGCTCTCTTGCTTCTCACACCTGACATCAACACTGATACAGAATCTGCAAACTCATCATACTTCATTGACACAAACCACACCTGCTGCTGTGTAAACTCTACTTATGTGCTAGCATTTCAATAAAGTCTTTTTATGGCTGTGCAAAATACATAGTATGCTCCACCCACAGGCCTTATCATGGTATTTCTCCTACCCCTCATTAGTAGCAAAGGCATGAGCCTTGTCAAATTATGCTGCTGAGAAAAATTGCAAGTGGCTTTATCAGAGTGGAAAATGTTGACATTATTGAGAGAGTTGGCTAGTTGGATGGTACCCATGAATGTTTATTGTGGCTAGATAAACTATAGTTTAAAGTTAATAATTTGTGTGAAGACACCTGAGGTGCAGTCTCAATCTTCTATGCACTGCTAATTTGTTATTGAAAGATCAGCTAATCATTGTATAGAACAATTATCTAAGGTTGAGCTTAAAGAGGAACTAGATGTATTATTATTGCACATAAGAAAGTTGGCACTTACAAAATGTGAGTGCTAATTGACTATTTCTTCATAGTTGTCAATGATATTTTCTGACTGTAGCTCAGTCATGTATAATTCAAATAAATGGCTAGTAAGAATTTGATATCACTTTGATTTCTCATTCTTGCCCAAAATGGCCCAGCATTCCAAGAACTGTTGACACATTTGTTCTTGATCCAGCTTTGCAGCTTGTTGCTAAACTTCTAGAGTAGTTATCCATCAGGATGAACCTGCAACTTGTATGCAAAGGCATGGTGATAAGAAACTTGATTTGGACCTTATTGTTATTAAACTTATACTCTCTCCAATTCAAATCCTGGTTTGTGCTGAATAGTAGATGATTTGTATGTTCTTCATCATTAATCATGACCAATATAGATCCTGTGTCACAGAATTCCCATAAGTAAGTGTCTTTATAAACTTTTTCCCAAGTAAAACCTCCATCACAGCTGATGAATGTATCACTGCAATTGAAAATCAGATATATATGACTAGGAGGCTCTCTCTATATAATAGCTATTGAACTGAAATCAGATGCACAATTAAAAGAGAAAGATTGTATTGCTTTAAAATCACAATTTAAATAAATCCCAACTTTAAAGGCTATTTAATGGGCTTGATGAAACATTAATGGTACCTATAGAAAGGTTAAAGACAGGCCTATAAGTTTCAAAAGTAGTCTAGAGCATATATTGACACTTGTGAATGTTACTTAGCATATAGTCAAATACATATTAGTTTGTGTTGCTATGGCTGTAGAATGGGAAGGACTGATCATGTGACTTCATTGTAAATTGCAACCTATAGAGAGATTATGTATCTATATATTTTTACTTTAAAGTGAATGATTATAATTAGAATATAAGTCACAAATTAGGGAGAAAGTTGGAGTCTATTGAACATTGTATATAAAGTCAAATTATAACATTCTTCCCTAATTTCCTAAGCATTTGCTGGGTAAAATAACATAATTTATATAAAGCTACTAATTAGGTCTACAGGTTTCAATATAAATATTTGGAAAAAGTTATATGTGATATGTAGTAAAGCATTAAATAGTACAATTTTAGTCTTTCTAGTAAATTGGTAATTTTAAGGACAGGCAAAGTCACATGACTCAGTGAGTACTTGAAACCTCTAGCCCAAAGGCTTACTAACATACTTTCCTGAGGTAGCCAAGGATTTCAATTAGAAATGAAGCTAAAAACTAGGAAAAATAATAAACTATATTGAGCAACATTGTAAATGAATTGTCATGGGTCTAGTACTAAAAAGTGTTGACATCAGAATGCATCTGAGCCCATGTATTTATCTGTCCATGCAAAAGCTGGGATATAGTGTCAACACCTGTGTCAGTCATTGTAGGCCAGTATGCATAGCCTAAGACACATCAATTAATTATTTCATGAAACTGTTAACTCTCTTCAGCAGCCTGTAGTGTGGCCTTGGTGGCCTTGGATGCATCAGCCAAAGCTTCCTGAGCTTTTAACACTTGTTTTAGAGCCTGTATAAGTGATTAAATTGTCAAGTTAGTTAGATAAGATGATAAAATATATGTCTGCAGTGGTTTGGAATTGGTCCAAAAAGTCATTATTATAAAACATTGTGGGTTTTAATAATAAGTAAACTTACTGTGTTAGCCTAGTGAATATTGAGCAGTTAGTCAGAGGAGGAAATTGTAGTGGCATATCTGTCACATTGTATGATCAATGTTTTTCAATGGCTAAACAGTGCTCTCTCTCATTAGTTAAAATGAGAAAAAGTCACAATTGGGCTTTATCATGGCTTCCAAGCTACCTTGCCCTGCCTACTTACTATCAACTATACAGTTTATGCATTAAAAAGTGAAAATGTTGTCTATTGCAGTTTTACCAATAAATTGCCAGAGAAAATGGCTCAAAGCTGACTAAGTGAAAATATTATGAATGAAATGACATGTCATTTTATAATAAGCCAGTTTTGAGCATAATATGGCTCTGAGAGACTGTTTTACAGCTCCAGTCACTGGCAACTGCTTAATTTCCAAGTTAGTAGAGGCAATTTGAAAGTTGAAAGATGCATGTTACTTGTTTTTGAACAGGCTAGCAGCAACTGACCAACAATTTTGGCTTGGGAAATTATTATAAAAGTATGTGTGTTTTACTAATAGACCAATTTTGAGGCAAAGTCTATGTTATGAGGCAGTTTTACAGCTACAGTTGCCAGCAACTGCTCAATTTTATGCTAAAGAGCAATACTTTTTTGACTCTAGTCACTGGTGACTGCTCAATTTCAGGCTAGTCAAGGCACATTCTAGCTTGAAAGGTGCATCTAGCTAGTTTGACAACATGTGGGCATTGATAAGTACAATGTTTGAGCTCAGTAAAATATTATAAAAGTACATGTATTTTACTAATAGACTACTTTTGAGGCAAAATCTATGTTATGAGGCAGTTTTACAGCTCCAGTTGCCAGTGACTGCTCAATTTTATGCCAAAGAGCAGTCTTTAAGGCTTGAAAGATGCATCTAGCTTGTTTTTAAACAGGTTAGCAGCAACTGACCAACATTGTGGCTCAGTAAAACCATTATAAAAAGTCATGTAATCATATAATAGACCACTTTTCAGGCTGAATTTATGATGCAAGGCAGTTTTCTAGTTCCAGTTGCTGGCAACTGCTCAATTTTATGCCAAAGAACACTTTACAAGGCTTACAATGTGCATTTAGACACTTTCAAGGGTAAAAGAATACAAATTGACTGACTGTAAAATAAGAAAACCATTATCAAACACCCTGCCACCTCACCAGATGCATGTTTTGAGCCTCAAAGTGGCTCTGCCACCCAGTTCTAGTGGTCCAGTTGCTGGTGACTGCATGATTTCTGTGTGTTTTTGTGCACTTTAACCAAGAAACATGCAGATCACACAAGAAGTCAAAAGTGCAAGGTGACAAATGCCAGGTCTTACCTTGCAGGCCTGAGGATTATTATGAAAATCTACTAGACTTCATAATAGACTCTTGTCAAGGGCCTTTCAACCTCAAAAGTGGTGCAGTCACCAAGAGTGTAGTAGAATTTTAAATCTCTTAGAAATTGTTATGAATTCTGCTAATAGCACATTTTGACCCTCACCAAGCCTCTGTATTAGGTGCTCTCTGCCTAGTTGCTACCAGACCCTCTATTCCAGCAGTGTATATAATGAGGTGCTTTAGCTTTAGCTCTAGCTGACTCCCGGAATCCTCACAATTATTTCAAAGCCATTGAGTATGCGAGTTCGTCCGTTAACTGTCTGCTTCATAGCTACATCACCAATGCGACGATATGTTGTCCAGATGCACTTGATGGCCCTGATACTAACACCAGTGATCTTCTGGATCTCCTTATATCTTGACAAGTGCAAAATTGAGAGATCAATTTATTTCAGCTCTATCAATAAGTGACGCCTCATGGAGGGAGAAGATAGGCATTCAACGTTAATTTTACCAGGTAGATTACTCTACGGCATCCCCGGCACCGCATATACCAGGCCAAACAACTAAACAGACGGAACTCAAAGGGATGTCGTGTTATGAAAAAAGCTGCATTGGCGGCAACAATATATGCATTTGTTTGTTGTGGGGCAGATAGCATAGAGCGTGGTAGATGACGACGAGAACAAAGGATTCCATATCATCCTGGATTGTGTGAGCGTCATGGTGTCCTGCAAGCAACAGGCTTGACATGAATTCCCAAGTTCTCTGCCAATTCACTGTGAGTATGACTAATAGGTATTGTATCAGACCTCACCGTATACCCATACCATGGGTCGCGCACTATGTCGCCTTCATTCTTTGCAATATCCCAATCATTAAGTATTCCTCCCCAAGGAGCAATGAGGAAGTTGTTCGCGCTGACGTCGAAACGAATCATGCCGCATCGCTCGTATGTGGGCTGAGGACCTCGATAAATAACGTTCCACAAAGACAATCCCAGACTCACCAGTGAACGCATGCGATACAACTAATAACATATGTTTGGAGCTCGTAAAAGTTCTGAAAGGTTTGACAAATGGTTCCCTGCCTGCTCTTTTGACACTTCCAAGAATCAATCAAAGGTCTCCCAGTCGTAGATAGCTCCCTTTCGCCTCCATTATTCCGACTTTTGTTAGCATCGTTGTCGATAGGAACATTAATTCCGACCTCCAGGACCAAATTGCGTACCTGCCATGTATCCTTTAATAGGTATATTGTCTGTTTTGTGAATCTCGTAGACATTATACGTTGGACTGCGTTCTTCCGATTAGAATGACTTGGCTTTCCAGTTATACGCATTTGTGACGACCTCGTCTCTGAGCCTCTACCCCTGGAACCTGCAGATTGTTGGCTTCTTGTATTCGAGCTGCCATTATCCGACGACTCGTCCTCAGCTTCACGCTTTGGAAGCACTCGATTATCATGTGGTTTGTCGTTTTCAGGCGCAAGCCAATCGTTCGCCTGCAGACAAAGATCAAAGTAACGGGCTAATTTACCATGAGTACTGAGGTCAGGCGGAAGCCGAAGAGACTCGGTTGCTACAGATGAAGGTGGACGTAGAGCACCTTGAATCTCAACCGCTTCTTCCTTTGCCAACTGCATCTTTAGTTCAGGAACGTCTTCTGCTGGCTCTTTTGCAAGCTCGGTCTTTATCCACTCTTTCACAGCCTCAATAGCCGCTGCAACCCATCGATTTAGAGGAGCAGATGATAACCGGAAGTCAGTGCCAATATACCCATTATCCAAGAAGAGAAACCGCCGAGCTTCACCGCCCACATAGTCACCGTCGGGGAGTCGCTCCCGATGGGTGAACACAGTGTTGAGGACGTATAGCGTCCGCTCAGGTTTGTTGTGGGGTAGATAGCGTAGAGCATGGTAGATGACAACGAGGACAAAAGATTCCATATCATCCTGGATCGTGTGAGCTTCATGGTGTCCTGTCAGCAACAGGCTTGACATGAATTCCCAAGTCCCCTATCAATAGACTGTGAGTATGATCGATAAAGACTTCATCAGAGCTTACCGTCCGCTCGTGCCGTCGGCCACGAGCTATTTCACTTTCTTTCTTTGCCATATACCAATCGTTGAGTATGTTCGCGCTAAAGTCACGATGCATGATACCGCATCGTACGTATGCTTGCCAAGAGGCTGGTCGAGGGGTGTCTGAGCACAGATTCTCGAAAATAAGCCTGGACTCACCGATGAACGCATGCGAGACACCCAGCAACATATGTTTAGAGCTCGTAAAAGTATTGAGAGGTTTTCCAATCACATCAGAGATGAAACGATGGAGAAAACGTTGAATGACCCTCCACCAGTTCTCGCCACACTTCCAAGAACCATTCAATTTCGGAGTGGAATCATGGCTCCTGCCCTTGCCTATATCCCCCCAATCTTGATTAGCCTCCCGAACAGAAACGTAAAGATCAGTCTTCGTGACACCGCCGGATACGTCCCCTCCGCAAATGTACCTCGGAACGTGTTCAACTTGCGCGTCTCGGAGTTCCCGAAGGATGTCGGCCTCCTTGGCCAAGGTCTGTGCCCGCCATGCGTCCTTCAAGAGGTACTTCGTCTTTGTTGCAATCTCGTACACAGGATATGGTCGAGTGCACCGGCCCGTGAGTGACCGAGCTTCAGACAAGCAACCCCAAGCGAGGAATTCGCGATCCTTGCCATCTTCACCAGGAACGGTGAATACTACAACTGGACGATAAGCCTCAGGTTTCCATTCCTCGAGCTCTCCGTGAGCGATTTCCACGGATGGGTCTCTACCCCGGCCAGCTTCATCAAGTTGAGAGAATCTCCATCGGAAATGAACAAGAAAAGTGCAATCTTTTTTGAAATTGAACTTTTCGGAAACGATGGCACCAGCGTGGTCCCAGCGGATAAAGCGGACGTATGTCCGGAAGAGAAAGATGGTGAAAGCATGACAGCGATGTTGACGAGTGAACCACGCAGTCACATAGTTAATCAGTTGACCACGAGATAGTTTACCCGCTTTAGTCGTGGATTCGAACGCCCAAATTCTGCGGTTTGCGCCCTCCGGGGGATCATCAAAAGCATCGTCTTTGTCTTGAGCTTTAAGCTCACTATGAAGTTCAAGTTCGCCAAACTGGGTAACCTTTTCTGACACGTCCAGATTATCAAGATACACGCTGGGGTCAGGCTTGATGCCTCGGCCATTTATCGTGTCCTTGTCTGGATGAGCAGACGTGTCGACCATTTTAAAACCAGGGATGAATTGTTTGCTAGCCTCCATCTACGACGAGACGTAGGTTATTGAGCAAACGTGTTGAGCGACATTCACTTACATAAGGCATGTACATGTCCTTCTCTACAATCGTTTTTGAGAAAACATCGCCACAGAGATCTTCCTTGAAAGGGGGTAAGGAAGACCGTGACTGAGATCGTGTTCCAGATATTTTCTCTGGCAGAAAATTATCTAGGAATTGTTGTATAGGCATCGGACCCAGAAAGAGGCCCTCCATAGAAGCGACCATTTCGCTGCGAAGAGAACTGAGTGATGGGAGTTCAGGTTCAAGTCCACTAGATGGTCGGAATTTGATGGGTGAGCCTGAGCCACCGGTGCCAGAAAATGAACCCGACATAGTTAGAAAGACTTACAGAGGGTTCCAAAACTTTCTGTCTTTTTATATTCCACCTGTGAAAACAGTGAGAACCGTGACACGTTGTGGCGCGACGGGCTCGGGACGCTCTAACGACTCAGAAATAGTCATGTTCAAATTAGCGCGCGTAAAGGCATCAGTGGCAGCAGTGAATATAGATATTTCGTCCGTCACTGGAGGGTCAAGTTTAGTTTCATTGAGAAGTTTGAAAAGGTTGTCAAGACCCTTCTGGTTGGGCACAAGGACAGGGTAATGGACGCCAGGCAATCGATCCATCTTCGAGATGACCACGGATGTACCAGCCGTCTAATTATGTTGGTTTAGTTATCAACGTGAACATGAACAAATGCCATGCATAACAGACCTGAGAACGGTAAGAAGAAGGATGCAAGACGTTCTTACCGTAGTACTCTGAGTTCGATATTAATTAGCATTGTTCATTGAGATAATTCGCTAAGTAGATGTGGTAGAGCCTGACGATACTCATAAACTAACAAGAATGTGAGGCCATTTCACGGGTTTCGTGATTGGTGGCGCTCGGACTCTATTCAAGTCTTATTTTAGTGATTATTGGCTCTGAGTATTGAGATCTGGGATGCAGGGCACCCTAAGTGTGCCTTGACTCTTTCACCACATCACAGATATCACGTACCAATGTCGTCATTGTCGCTACTGAACAAAGCAACTTTTAGATACATATACGATACATGAACTATGATACCCTCGGTCACTTCCACTACAGACTGAGGGTAAGTCACCTTGAACACAATAGATGATACAATACTTACTACTGTGCCATAGATCAGACTTAACCATAGTCTGTATATTATAGGTACAGAATCCAGTCATTTCCACTACAGACTGAGCCTCTCGGATTCTAACACTGAGATCTGAGGTTCGATTCCGGAAAATTTTTTCGAATACTGAATCACCAAAGTATATATGAACCTAATTTTTCGAGGGACCGATTAGTGTGACGACCGTCACCGGATTACTTACTTCCACTTGCCTTGTGATTGTTTCTCTCTCTTACTGGACCGTCGGACATACCCGGCGATATATAAACTATCTTGTCGCAGTAACTAATTAGATTTTTTTTTACAATCTAGGACTTATTCCAGTTCTATCGATTGGCTGAGACCTCCACTGTGACGAACACCGTTACTGTTCTCACAATTAGGTCAGTATATAAAATTGATAACTTCGGATGGAAGAGACTAGATTATTCCTAATGTTCATATAAATACACAAGTTTCGTTGGAAAGAGACTTAGATCGAAAGCATGGAGAAAGGTATGTAGAATGCATGTAGTGGTATCAGTGGTGATCCAATTTTTCAATTTACAGTCAGCAGACCCAAGGGTTATCTGTTAGGAATCATCGATGAGCTGGAAGACGAAGAGAAACAGAGTTCAGGCTTCACCGTAGAGTGGATCTTTGACGCAAATGGATCGAGAAGTAGAATGTTCCTCCTGAGAGGGATCATTAACGGCCGTTTCTTCTTGTTCACAGCCGTTTACCCTGCTGCTCACTGCGTATAACAGTCAAGCCCAGTGATCAAGCGTAAAAAGACAAATACCTACCATTAGTTGAGGACTGTCCAGGCGATGATTCAGCCGGCGGTGCAGGACGGGAAGATGACTTTACAAAATCAATCTCGATAGGTGGTTGCAGAGACGACTGAGATACTGCATCCAACGTGTAGGAAGATCGTGGTTGATTCGTTGTCTCTGAGGGGGATCGTCGAAGCGAACGGTCTTGATGAGGGTGGGTTCTGGCCATCAAATTCTTTGCATTGTTACTATGCTCGCTGTCGCTTGTACCACGAAGGGCGGAAGATGGAGAAGAGGGAGATCCAGTCCCAGCAGATCCTGCCAAATGGACGGACTCAGGCTGACGACTGTTTACATCCATGTTCCTTCCTTCGCGACTGTTGGTTCTGCGATGAAAACTGGAATACTCCTGATTAGACGGATATGTTCGATAGCGCCCGTTGTCAGACCATGGACGAGGAGGTCTGTCTTGAGGCTGAGCAGGATTGTATCGAGGCCGGGCAAAAGAGTGATTTCTGTTGTCCGGGCGTCGTTCAAAGTCTTCTCGATAAGGTTGATGTCTTCTGTTACCGTAATAACCGGATCTCGTTCGCAAGCCATCTACTTGACGGGTTTTGACCTCAAGCAAAATATACACCATAAACATGAACGAGCCTACCATCATAGCGCGGAACGTGTGGAGGAAAGTGATCATAAGGAGGGATTGGATGCCACGAATTTGGATGTCCTAGAAATCTTGAGTTTTAGTACGCATATATTTGAAAGTAAGCTTACTTTCGTCCAATGCGCGATACTGCGATAAATAATGCTGATATTCAGGACCCAACCACAGAGGCGGCCAAGTGTAGGGCTGTTGTTGTTACGATTGAGCTAGTGGCAATTTACGTTGAAAAGTGTCAAGACTCACAAATACAGATGGGAAATTCCCCTGACAAAAATTTCAGTTAAAGTGGGTAAGGAAATGATCACGACATACTTGAGACCAAGCTGGTAAGATTGCTTGCTGAAACAATATTATTTTATAAATATCAGTAGGATGATACATGTTTGCCTCTAGCATACCGGACTTTGTATATTCTGGGAATTCTGGGAACGTTGAGCAGTGAACTGAATGACGATTAGATGATATTGGTCAGAGTAAGATCCGGATTTATACCTTGTTCAATTCATCTGTCACTGCGACGATTGCATTTACAACTCGGGACGGAATATGTTGCGAGTCGAGAACAACTCTTTGAAGCTCTTGAACCGCATTGTCCAACGGATTCCCATCAGTCGAGATGGACGGTGGAATAACATCCGGCACGCTGTTGTTTTTGGACGGTATTGCACTAGCTGTGACAGAAGACTGTTGATCCAAGACCTCATGGACAGGTTGACTAACAGCGGCTATGGAACTCGAACCGCTGGCCAAACCAGTAACACCAGACAGGGCAGATAACGAATCATCCGACGAAACTTCGGGCATGGCTTGCGCGCAAGAGGTCGATCTGCTCGGCAAAATCTGCCTGGATCTGGTATCACCTCTGGATGCCCCTGTTTGGTGAGGTTCCGTAGCGGTAATTGTGCTTGAGGATGGAACTTCAGTCGCTGGAACCAAAAAGGATAGTTGTTTCTTGGGTTGAATAGTCTTTCTTGAGGTAGAAGAATTCGAGAGAGATACGGCGGGCGTTGGCAATGTAGGATGAAGAGGGCGCTTTGTGGAGGCATTTGAAGTCGCATTTCTCTCAGCGTTGAATGATGTTGATTGCTGGACATCGGTCTCTGGAGGTGAAGGTGTCGAGGGGATTAGATCTGAACTCTGCGACGAGGATATTAAAGGTGGATATTGAGTCGGGAAACCGACAATCGTACCTGCATTGCATCGTGGTCCCGTTCCTGAGTCATGCAGAAAGCAGCTCGGTTTGATAGTGATGGGCCAGTTCTCACCAATGGGGCCTTGACGGCCGACGTGAGCGCTGATTCTTCATGCATGTTGTCGGACATGGCTGAATTAGAACGACTGTCTAGGTCAGCACTGTCGAAAATAGCATGATTGTGGACTGCCGCCCTATTGAAAACTTCAGCCAAACCAACAACAGTGGAAGTAGTGGAGTTTGATCGGTGCGAGGGGCCTTCGGACATGACGCGTTTACGAAAGAATTCCTCATTGCGCGATGGTTTCCGACGTTTAGTGATGCCCCCGGCTGTTGACGTTTGACGAGACTCAGAATCTGTTGCAGGAGGCAGTTGCTGGAGTTAGAAAAGGCCGTACAATATAGATTCCCACTCACCAATCCTGGCGGGACCTTCGGACACTTGCGATTGTTGTTGCGGCTGGGATGACTTTGTTGTAGCAGAGGACGTTGGAGGAGACCTCTGGGGTGTTGGTGGGGCAGGAACGTCGGGCTCTTCGACAGCATTCCTCGCGAAGGAAGTCCTAGTATTGAGCGACGATTCCGTGGCCCCAGAGGCCGAACTCTGCGATGAGGACTTATTCCGCCCGACAGTCACAGGAAAACCAGAAGGTCTAGGTGATTGCACCTGCACTTGGTCTTGGCTTCTTCCGTGGGCCACTTCAGCGGCATCAAAGTTTGGGGCCGAGCTGCTAGTGACGTATTGTAGCTATAACATAATATTGATAGAAAAAGCTACGAAATAGCCAGCACCGAACAAAATACCTGAGCACTGAAAACCACCCCTCGAGGATCGGAGGGACCAGATCCTGTAGCACCTGAGATAGGTTTCTGTAGCACTCTAACCTTGTATGGTCGGTTTGGCACACAAACAAAATCCAATACTTGACGTTTACGTTTCAAGGTAGACATCAAAGCACTGCTTGTGGT
>QLON01000498.1:0-18421 GCA_003313675.1 Termitomyces heimii | reverse complement strand
CCTCACGATGCCACGAGAAACACGAGAATAGGGAGGCAGCTGATAGAAGAAGCAAGAAGTGATAATACCTTTGTATATACCCTTGGTGTCTACGAGTGTGCCTGGGGGCACGACAATGGGTGATGGTATGTGGTTGAATTGATGGCAGATCCATCTAAACGCATTGTGTAAGCAGCGAGGCTGAATATGGAGAATGAACGTAGGCTCACTGTTTTTACACGTTTATGATCCTTCACCAATAATTTTTCAATACGCGGGTGTATGATATTGATGTTACTTCCACGATAATGCATGGAAAAAAGCTGTGTTTGACCTTAGAACGTTTGAATATTTGTCAAACTGTCAAGTGCCACGTCGATTTCAACTGGGTATCTGACAGAATCCCAGTGATCATGACGAAGTTGCTTTGTTTTGCTGAACTCTGAGTTCCAGGGTAAATACAGTGGTTGATGCGATCATTTCGCAAGCAGACAGTACAATCCAGACGAGAGCTGAAGAACCTAATCACATAGCCTCTGGGCGGCGTAGAGTCAGTACAGCAACATCTTCCTCAACAAAGCTCGGCATCAGACCACCCCATAGCGTATGAAAGAGGAGGTAATCCTGCCTCAGCACTCCCACTTGCCGTGTCGCCATAGGTGTCGCTGACATACGCCAACGTGAATCAAAAGTCACGTTCACGCGGTGTTGCTGTTTCTCACATAACGCGTCCCACTCTGGCTGTGTTATTGGCGTTCGCATACATTCGTGGACAGCCTTGAGGACGTCAAGTACCGTTACGGCAATTTGTGGATGAGACGCGGTGACGATAATGGTACTCCAGGTGCTAGTGTGTGGGGCAATACCGCAAAGGAGACGGAGAACGTGGAGAGGTGGGGTAGTTGCAGGCTGGCGTAGCTCTTGTGCGAGGACAGGAACGGGACCGTGGGCGAACCTTGTGCCGGTATGAGTAGGAACGGAAGCTTCTTGGAGTAATGACGCGGAGGTAGGATCGGTGCGCACGTCCCAGACAAGTGTGGGCCTGCTGTGTTGTGAGTAAAGAAGAAGGGCATTAAATACAAGAGTATGTGAGCTGTAATGAGATGATGAAGTAGAATTAGGCGAACTTGGATTCGGCGATGGAGTATGCGGCGGCAGTGGAATAGATGATACTCTTGGTGTCGGCGGCATCATTGGTGATCCTTGGCCTAGGTGTGACGCTTGAAGCTGTGGGAGTATCGAGGTATCCACATAAGGCATTAGCAGTGGTACTGCAGGTGTTGGGCGTGGCGTATTCGCAGTCACGGGCAACGACTGAAGCTGAGAGTCCTGCGAACTGTACATGGACAGTGGCGTCGGTGGGAATGCAGGGGAATTCGGTGGACTCATCGTAACAGTTGTGAATCACGGAATGGAAGGACCGCAAATCATAACTGAAGAAATACCGTTCATTCTTATATCTGGCCATGGCAAGCACGGTTGCAAGCAATGAGTTCCTTCCATGTGCCGTGGACAGCCATATGCAATAACGTATGTACGCAGTATGTGGGTTTGACCGGATATTACACATCTATCCAAAAAGAAGCTTTCCAGTTATGGCCAGAGAGAGGACCACCTGCCCCTGTGTTTCCCAATCCCGAAGTGCGAATATTACCATTTCTGCACAGATGGACAACACACGTGTGGCTCGGCACTGCCTGAAAGGCAAGAGATAGGACTGAGGACTCCCAGACAGGATACAGGACCGAGACATATAACAAATGACTGACAGAACCACAGCTTGCTTTGCCCGACGTCTGATGGAGAATGTGACATTTTCAAGCACGTAAATTCGATCATGGAAGGTAGCTGGGAAAGCTCAGTGATATGACGCACGGTGATTCACTGCCAGTACCCTTACCTTGCTGCCGAACTCAGTGGGCAACAACAGCACGAAAGTAACGTCGCTCAGATTTAATGATATGAACTCTAACTGGCAGGGTGGGATGATGCGTCGCTGTGAAATTCTACTACGCTCCAGTGAGATTGTGCAAAGCCCAGTATCAGATAGTTGTGCAGCCCGTATGTCCCAGGAGAGACCTTTGTACTACGATTGCGTCGTCAGAGTAATCCTAGCGAGAAATGGCGCCGTTTGTATTATACTGGAGTAGTCCTGTGAAACCCATCTCCATGGCAATGCCATTCAGGAGTTGCCGTTGATTACAGAATACGTACCTGTAAAGGAATGGGAAAGGTGAATCAGATTGGTCCCACAATCGGCGAATGATGGTCTTGATGATGTATTGGCTTTCTGAAAGTCACCTCGAACTCTTCGACTGGGTCTCAAAGTCCACGTTTAAGCGGTCACGATACTGTGACGACCGTAACACCCTATTTCTACTATTCCTTACCCTTGTGATTCCTGCCAGTTACTTACCCGCTCTCCGGCTAGCTCATAACCGGCACTATATAAGCTATCCTTCCAGAGTAACTAGTTAGATTTTGGCAATCTAGGGCTCATTCTAGTTCTATCCGATTGACTGAGATCTCTGTGTGACGAACGCCGTTACTCGCTGTTCTCACAGATACGCGTCTCGAACAGACCTCGTAGTTAGAATTTACTTTCCTTATCTTTGTCCATCTCGTTCTTAGGTATGATATATCCTTACACTGATCAACTTACTAGAAATATATCTCGTTCTTAGTGCTATTGACGCGCCGCGTTGCGATTCTCCAGTCAAAGCCTTACACAAGCGGCCGAAAATGATAGCATCGGTTGGAATTGGATAACTCGGAAACCTTTAGGGAAGAGTAGAAGGAAGCTCCCATCAGAAAAGGGAGAGCTCTGCACTGTAAAAATAAAGTTCCATGAGTCAGGGTCAAGCAGTATTCAAAGACTGCAAGGGAAAAGAAGGGCTGATAGGCAGAGGGAAAGATGAAATGTACCACTTTGATGTTCTGTATGACCAATTTGAACTGCAATCCAAGGTCATAGTAGCTGCATCCTTAAACATTTGAGGCAACATATTCGCAGAAAGATCTTTTATCAAAGGAAAATCACGAATGTATAGTACTGGAGTCAACGAGCCAAGAATATAATTTGATATGCTAAGTTAATGTATATACCTGGAGTCAACGAGTCGAGAATGACCTGGGCTCCAGGAAATTAAATTTACTACATACTCGTTCGAATAAATGAGACATGTATGAGTAAGATTGAACATATGTGAGGATTGTGTTTATAGGAAACACAATGCCCGACCATATGATGGACATGCAAACAACTGAGTGCACATAGATTCATGGGGCCCAGCTTCTGACAGAGTATTTCTTGACCTGCAAGTTGGCTGAATTGACTCTAGAAGCTTTCATGCATTACTACAACAAATTTGAGTGGCAAACTGGAAGGAAACTCTTGCAGGTTCCATAGATGCAAGGAGGGGATGGGTTAATGGGTTAACAATCTCTGGCAGAGTTACAGCACATGATGTTGGAGTGACTACCGTCGGTATCCAACAATGACAAGCGGGGTCTCAATCCGGTATACTTTCCTTTCCGTATGTTTTTGATATTCCCTTTTTGCACGAGCGGAAATACGAGGAATCAGACAGAGAAAAGGAGGAAATGAGGAGTTCATTGAGGAGAGATGCATATTGAGCAGAGATATGTAGAGAGAGCAAGTAAAACTGTTAATTCAAGACTAGCAACTGACTGTGGCCATTCGACATCATATACTACGGAGTTGAATGGAGTTAGGGGCAAGATTGTCAGGGGTGCGTACTGGTAATGGTCAGGGCTGGGTCTCCGGGGCTGGGCTTGGGATTGAGGCAAGGGACAAGGCAGAGGAATGGGGAGCGACAAATAAAATGGGTCCTGACATAATCCTGGATGTGCTATATATCCCATTATCCGCAGTCTCATGTAGATTGAGCATAAGACGTGACACCATAGTGCTTGATACTCTGTGATCACAATTAACCTGGGGAAGATGGAAGACAAAGGAATCACAAACGCGCTCGCAAACGTAGCTAGTCCTCCGCGCATGAATGGCTAAATACCGGTGCATTAAAATTAGTTCCAAAGCTTTCGAAACATATCTTTACCCCACATAGCTAGGAAGTGTAAGGAAAAGTAAGGAAGAGAAGAGGAAGGAAAAATACATAAAACACGAGTATATTTGATAGATTGACCAATGCCATGAGACTGAACGTGGAGGGTCAGTGCTGATTAACACGTCTCCGACTGTGGTGGCATACCCAAAGTATATTGTTCCTTAAGATCCGTTGTGTCAGGCACACTTTTTCAAGCAAGCAGAACTAGTCATCTCACCGTCTCTGATCATAGTGTAATACATCGGAAACATTTTTCTGCTAATTGGTACCTGATTTCTGTGCTGTTGTTTCCATGCGTGACGTATCATAAGAGTGAACAAAATCAAGTCATATACGAATAGTGCTTCCCAGGGTGCGGCGATGTCTTCACTCAAAGTCAGACGATCTTCTATGAAGATAAAAGTATGTACTTACGCAAAGCTCTGGAAACAGAATCACCTTGAAGTTATCTGAAACCTCATTTCTTGAATGTTTAAACGTACGTCGTGAAGGACAAGCTGGTATGACATCCTTGTACTTTCTGTGCTAAGCTAGATTTCTGTCCGAATAAAGCCCACTGTTTCATGATGAATTCAAAGCGAGACTAGATTGAACTCGCAGGACATACACCTCCGACGGTGGTACCCGCCGTGGCACTACCAGCCATGAACCATAGGACCCAGCGAGGTCGGTTATAGAGTGCATACAGTCGCAATGCAAGTATAACTAGGAAAAATGTAAGACATTCAATCAGAAGAAGGTATAATCAATGAGTACCGCTGACAATGAATTCTTGAAGAACTAGTACAACTTGTCGAACGATCCTATATTGTTTGCACCTGAAAGAGTGTTCATGTCAAAACGAGGGCGAAAAAAAAAATATCTAGCCTCTTCAGGCCATGTCAGCTTAGAATCATGGATTTGAAGAAGTGCGTACGTCTGGTGGAATTTCCACGAAGGAAATCACAATTGCCAGGATCACAGAAAATAATGCAAAATAGCGGTTGAGAAAGAAGAAGGTTGTACTCTTCGTTTTGGATCGTCGCCAGAGGAATTTGACCTCGTCACCTGTCGGATACAGGTGATTAGACAATTCGTGACAAGACTTGTCAGTTCTTGCCAGACGTGATCAAATGATCATAGCTCAGAATTGCTGCGCAAAGAATTTCTGCTTAGAACCACTGGAAAGAAGTACGAATGATTGACAAACAGATTCCGACGAGGGCGAAAAGGTTACAAGTAAATCTTTTTAGATAAATCCTTCAAGCGGGAAATAGGCCATGAATTACAAATGGAACTCACATTTGCTGGTCGTCATTGATGTTTCTGGGCGTGTATAACATCCTGGTGTGATAAATTCAATGGGACAGTTGAAGATGAACCTGAGTTCACTCTCAAGGTCAAGTCTTAGGGGAGACAAAAAAAATAAACTGGGGTCTATGCTTAGAAGTCAAGTACATCTCAGCAGGGAAAAGTACGTGATATCGAACAAAAGGGAATGATGTGTTCCGATAGTTTAAACAGGGAACAAAGAGCATTATCCCATCATTAATACACAGGGAGGCACCCGTCAGGTCTTGTTCCTGTGCCGACCTTAAATCACCTCAGATAGATGTGCCATATATATAAGATGGTGTAGCCTTCAGGAATTTGGAATTCCAAAATTAGCTATATGCTCAAACAAGGGGCGTGCCAAATGGAAAGATCCCAACGCTCCCCAGGGCATGTGGTTTCCGCAGGTGCCGGCTTTCACGCCGTGGCGGAAGATTATTGGGTAGATGTTAACTTTGAAACTTGCGATAGATCCTGAAGAAAGCTCAAATTTTCAAGGGGCGGTGCACATCCAGGAATTTCATTGATGATATGTGGATTTCGAGAAAATGGACAGAAACGTGAAATTACGTGCACAGAGGGGCGAAAAGTCGGGAAAATGATAAGCGCGCAATACGAAGGAAACACATTCACCAGCAGGTATTCACTACATAGTATATATTGTAAACATTTTGTCTAATATGCATAATACTGTGTCAAACAATACCTGTTGTTAGAGATCAACCTTTCACCGGGTATTTAATGCATTATTGGTGCAGTCTCCCAGTACTCAGTAGTGTAACAATGCATTAGCACTTGTTCACTGATGCATTATTATTATGCACTACCTCCTCTATTCAATACTGCATGCTTTACTAGTAATCCATTATCTATTGCATTACACTTTCACCACCTCTACTCATGCAATACTATTTCCTTTGACCTGAGTGGACAGTAATAGTAATGCATTACTTTCTCTACTTGTGAGATAGGACTTAACTAAGAATGCATTATGGAGACTGGCTCAGCACTCAGCTAATGCATTACACTTTGACTTCAGATCTCAACCAACTAAATAGAATTCCATCAATGTGCCTTTGGTATAAATGCAGACCAAAATTGACCAAATATGAGTACAGATTCTCAGTCTTGTATAATGACTTTATTTCCACTGTACCTAAGGAGACCAAATATGAATACAGATCTATTTGTCCAGTAAGTAATATGTCAATAATAGGTAATGTTAGTTGCTCACCCTCAATTTTGTATAAATGATTGAGGGTGTTATTTGTATGGTATTGATTTATATACATGTCTGTAAACAACAACCACTGTATATATGTAGTGATTGGTGGCCAAGGTTCAGGAACATGTAAATGTGATGATGTGACATCAAGGAAAGTGATGTGGTGAAAGTTAATGGCCAATCTCCAACAGCCTTGGCCAGTACAGTTAAACCTCCTATAATCCATATGCATCATAATCCATAACCCCTTAAAAGCCATGGGTCTGGGTCATCCACCAACTTGGTTTGCAGAAGTTTTCAGCAAACCTCCTTTATTCCAGGACTCATGGGTTTTTTGGGGGGTCATAACCCATACTTTCCTATAGACATATATTTAACTGGTAAATTAATTTATATGTTGTATGCAGAGGATTCAAAATGCCCATAACTTTCAATTGATACTAAAATTTATGTATAAATTGAGAATTTTCAACTTATTCTGTCTTGCCTAGACTACAATGTCTAAAAGCCCTGTAAAAATCATTAAGACAGGCCTCTCTCAACTTAATTTAGGCATAGAAACTTGTAAGCAAGACATTCTTTCATGACTTTTGAGGCAGGAAAAGGTTCAAAATGCTGATTTGACATGGCTGGACAATGATGCCAACTTGGTAGAGGAAGAAGCAGTAATAGAACTTCTTAATAAGGCTTTGAACTATAAACATGGGCTGGCTCAATTAAATTCAAATCAGAAAACTGTAGTAGAGCAACTCATAAAGCTTAGAGGAGGTTTGAAAACAATTGTTGACATTAAGAGGAGGCACTATAAGAGTGTTATTATTGAAATAAATAATCAAGTTTTTCACTAACTGATGACAGGTCCTGAAAATCAAAGTATTAAACCACATGTAGACAACAATAAGAAAGAATCTGTTTTCAGAAAGGAAGAAATGCAACTCTAAAGCAAATGATTGAGATTCTTAATTGACATCACAAGAACAAATCAAGTCAAAGCAAAATAGCAATACACTGAAATAAAACATATATCCTATTTTTTGCTTGAAGCAACCATTAACCTTAAACTGGCTTAAGAATGAGGACCAGTATTAGATTCAATATGCTAAGGCACTGGCAAGAAGACAGCTTGGGAATGCAAAACAAGAGAAGTTGACAGAGTATCTGAAAGTCAATAAAATGTCAGAATTGTGGGTTTACAAGACTATGTCAGATGGGATTAAGCTTAATGGAGATGATTTCAAAAAGAAATGAGAGTGTTTTGCAGATCTTGTAGGTGTACAACTAATAAGAAGATTAGCTGCAGCAGAAGATGGCTAAATCACTTTAAAAAGCAATGCAGACTAAGTTTCAAGCATTACAGAGAAGCTGCTTCTGCAGATTTCCAAGCAGTTGAATGTAAACATGAACATATTTAGCAAACTCAGCACAGCTTCAACTTTACTCAGTTATATATATTACTTGGACTAACTATATGCATAGAAGCTTGAAGAAATTTTGGCCAATTTTAGATGCCAGACATGCCTTTAGGAAGTTTAGAGTGCTAAAGGTGCACTATGAGCATACAAGGGGAAGATGAGGTTGGGGACTTGGCTAAATGGACTGCAAGTGAATCAGATAGCAAACACCATATTATAGCACATGGTTCCATGATTGTGACTGTAAAAAGTAGCATGGGACATGCAATCAGGTAATGCACAAGACATGTGTATAAACTTGGTATTATAGGAATTTATTTTAATAAGAGCAGCTGGAATTAGCCAAGAGTTTGTTTTTCTTTTATTTATCATAGTGTACCACTGCTGAGTAGCTTCTAAATAGAAAATAGCCTTGTTTGGCTAAGCTGTGCCAAGTCAAGGTGGCTCTAAAAGGAGGAGATCCACAAAGAGTTGCTTTCATCTACAACTATAAAGATAACCTCTGAAGGCTATAGCTTAGTCACACAGCTAGCAGAGGGAGATCCAAAGTATATCAATAAAGGTAAATAGGTACAAATAATAAGGTGCTAATCTACCAAAGGAAGATTCAAAGAAAACAAGTCTAAGGAGCTATTCTGCCAGTCAATAGAAAATATTCTGAGGTCAAGTCATGTAATAGTCATATATAATGTCACAATGTGAATAAAATCACTTTTAATAAGGGCCCCATTAGAGCCTTTGTTAAAAGTGATTTATTTCTCAGAGTCTGGCAAAAATAGAATTGAGCCCCATAATCAAGAAGGAAGCTAATTTTTATAACCAAACCAATTTGGAAGTTTGTTCTCATAGTCTAGTTAGTGAGGAGTTTAATAAAAACAGCAAGAAAGGAGATGAATTAAGGTGAAAAGGCATGGAAATTGGAAGGAAATATGAAGGAAAAAACTATTAAAAGAGTGATTTCCTGACACTACCTCCCAATCATTCTTCTTTTTTTCTCAACTCATATACTATTTCATTGATTGCTTCTAAATTGTTGTGCTAAATATTTTAAAGTTTGTTGCTGATCTGCCATTATCATTATTTGTCTTTTTCTGTTTAATTTAGTAAATATCAATTTTACCTTCACAGAAAAGTTACTATTTCATTGTGTTAGAAATCATCTGCAGTCAATGGTCCAAGCAAGTGGCACTAGAAATCCTGAATGTGTTACAATGTCTTGCTTCTCTTCCCTAAATCCTTTATATTTGGATGAGCTCAGTGCTAATAGAAGCTTGTTAATTTTTTTTTTTGCATTAGTGTTAGATCTTACAAGCTTTTCATTGCTTGAATTTTTATAGGTTGTGGTTATATAAGCATGTTGAGATTAGATGTGATTGCTAAACTCCCATCATGTTATTTTGTGTTAATGGCAAACTCATTAGTGATACTGTAACAGAATCAGACATTTATGTGTGCTAAGCTTGCTGCTAATTTCTTTTATCCTTCTATTCACTGTTGCCTATAACCAGCAACAATCACACCATCACCATTACTACTACATTGCTTTTGCATCTATTTGAAACCTGTCTGAACTTCCCCACTATATAGTTTAGCATTCAACTATTTATATAAGTTACTTATTTTACCTTTACTATACTTTGCTAAAGTTCTTTTATGCTTAGCATGTCAAAGTGAATATGCAGTACTTGCAAAATTGAGTTGAATCTCTATTATTTAACTTTCCACCAACTTTTTACAAATACATTGCAATTTTGGCATATACTCATCATTGTAGTGTAGTCTATATATATTTATTTTGTTTATTGTTAAAGAGGTCAGGTCAATGCACTTCTAAGTCCTTTTTACTTTGTGAATCTATGCATTTTCTAACTTTGCTTATGGTGCAACCATAGATCAGATTTCAACAAAGAAGACAATGCATGGATTTAAAGTCTATAGTGAAAAAGAATGTTGGATTGATAAAGCATATTGTGGCAATAGATTGATATATAAAGTACAATATAATCTGAAGTTTGAAAACTAAGATGATTAGTATAAATCTGTAAGTTATCTCAATATTTGAAGTTTGAAATTGGGGACAATTCAAACTTCAGGTATTAGTACATATTTTATACCCAAATATAAAACATTTTAAATTTTGTAAAAGTTAACATGATATAATAAGAAAAATGAAATAAATAGCAAATAAAACATATGTTATAATTGCTTCACATACAACAAACATTTAGGCAACACTTTATAGTCAAATATCATTTTCTATAATATGGATGTTTAAAATTAAAGTGCACTATCAACTCCTGCATTTACTCATTTAATATTATTATTCAATCCTACCTTTTCTATCACATCCACTTTTCTATCCCTCACTTATATCACACTAGCCACTATGTAGCCCTTTTAAAAATGATACTGCCATTAAAGAAAAGTGTCAGATTTTAAGTTGAGAAGCTATATTTGCCAGGTGAATTTACCACATCCAAAACTGTTGATTTGGTATTATTTAGTATCAGGTGTTTTCAATGAAAAAATATCTTTAATTTATGGATTATGCAACCCAACAGCATAAGATAGAAGATAAGAATAGGAAAGGTTGCAAATACATTAGAGTAAGATAGCAATTTATATCAAAGATCTAGGTCAGGAGATTCAATTAGTATTGCATTATATATACATATGCAGAAATAAAGTTATAGTCATTGCTACAATTTGTTGAAAAGTTGTGGCAAAGACAAAGAGGGGGTGAAAGACTATACAGGGGTAGCCTGGAGCTAGAAAATGGTTGTGGGAGGAGAGTTGTAGAGTTAATGTGGAATGCATGAGCTAGCTAAGTGATAAGGTTTGGGTTTATATGTGCAGCTTTCTGACTGGTTCTGCTAGCAACTCTGAGTAACAATAAGATTATTTCAATTGGAGTAAGCATTTTTATGCAGCAGCATTATGCAGAGTTTCTTTTTTAACCATAATATTGCAAGATTTATGGCATCTAAGTAGCTTAAGCCTGCTAAAGTGCCATTTCTGCTGCTTTAAAAGGCCTATCCATATCTGCCTTTTTTTTGCTGCCCTGCAGCTAGCCTACATGATATTTCACCTGGCCTAGAGCATAGTCTACTACTCTAGCCCCCCACTCTAGCATATGCCCTCTCCCATCATATGCTATCACCTACTAACTTCATCTGCAGCAAGTGCACTATAGGCCAAATGTGCAAGCACTGCAATGAGAGCTGCTCATGTAAGCACTGCATCAAGTAGAATATAAAGACAAGGCTTTACAACTCTCTCTTTTGATATTATCCTGCCCTTATACTACAAAAGTCATAATGATATAGTAATTAGTATATATTTATTTTTTGTTAGAATCTAATTAGTTCCACTTGTGCAGGTATTAAATATCTAATGATAATATATAAGTATATTTAGCTTTTTGTATTCAGTGTTTAATGTAAGTGTATATAAATAATAGAATATACTCTTAAAATGTGTCAATGAACTAAAGATACTGTGAGATTAATTTAAATAGATAAGACAAAGCACTCCATAGCATTATATCATGATACTTGTAACATTATCACAATAAAGCTTATGCCACTGCAATACAAGCACAACTCTATTCTCTTTATGCATGAAGTTAAGACACTAAAAATATAATATATATATAAGGAGAGATTTTGGAAATACTTTTGTGAAGAAAATTACAATAGCCTATCTTGGCATTGTAAAGATTCATCCTATTATCATAAGCCAGCAATTTTTAAATAAATCGAGCTGAAATCAAGAGCCATAAACATTCTTCACATATGCAGAAAATAAATAGATCAGAGTATAGAAGCAGTTGCAGGCAAAAACCAGTGATAAAATTATACTAGATTAGATAGTTTATAGATAGGAACAGTAAAGTGGATAAGAAGGGTATAAGAGCAAGAGTGGTCATATATGCAATGCATTTATTTAGGTTTTGTATGCTAGTAATTATAGGAGTGCCACTCAGAAGTCCAAAGCTGAGCAAGAAAAAGTGTGAATGCCAGGATTAAAGGCAAAAATGGGAAACTTATAGCATTGACTAATGCTTGTACTAGTGCCTATGCATTTGTTTAAGGTGCAACATTGGTGGTAAGAAGAGGTGGGTGATGGACATTATGTGCTTGCAATTATCTCTTGTATGTTATTGAAAAGGAAGCTATAATAATCCTAGCATTATTGCACAAATCAGGCATGCCTTGAGTTACTAACTATAAAAGTGAATAGCTCTATTAAAGCTTTGTCATCACAGTATTATACATTGTTTGAGACAAATACTTATATAGCAGTTGTGACATGGTATATTTTTTTTTGTCCAGACTTACTTACTCATAATTATCTTCAACTTATATTTTTTCAGGTACTAATTAGCTGAAAGTATGAAAATTAGCTTTTTAATACTTGCATAGTAGTTTTTCCAATTTCAGGACTTATAAAAGTTCTTTCAATTGTATTAAAACTCTATTCTAAATTGTGATAATACTGTTATACACTCTATTCTCAAAGCTTACAAGCTATAATCTGTGTCTTTAGCATAGGTTATAGCTCTGCTTAGATCTGGCTCAACCTCACTTTGCTCAGTTAGAGTCTTATATTTACTATTTAATGCTTAAATCCAGCCTCAACCTTGCTTTGCTTAATTAAAACCTTGTTTTTTAATATTTAATGCTTAGATCCAGCTTTAATCTTGCTTTGCTCAGTTAAGGCCTTGTTTTTCAATATTCAATGCTTAAATCTAGCTTTAACCTCACTTTGCTCAGTTAAGGCCTTGTTTTTCAAAAGAGTATAGTTTTGTATATTACTTTCAGCATGGATTATAGCTTTGCTTAGATTCAGCTCAACTTTACTTTGCTTAGTTAGAGCTTTATATTCACTATTCAATGCTTAAATTCAGCTCAACCTTACTTTGCTTAGTTAAAGCCTTGTTTTTCAATATTTAATGCTTAGATCCAGCCTTAACCCTGCTTTACTCAATTAAAGCCTTGTTTTTTAATATTTAATACCTAGATCCAGCCTTAATTTTCACTTTACTTAGTTAAGGCCTTGTTTTGCACAACTTAATTTCATTCCATTTGAATATAGTTTTGTGTATATATAAATGATTTATAATTACAATTCCAGGTAATATATAATAGTATAATTATTAATAACAATATTGAATAAGCTAAAAATAATAAAAGTTAGTTAAAACATTCTTTTATTAAAAGTTATACATATATTTGAAAAGCATTTTATAATAGTATAATATAAGCAATAGTTAAGTTATATGCTAAAATCATAAACATTAGCTATAAGAAGTAATATTATTAAAAATTACACTTACATTTGTAAATCATTGAGAATTTCTTGATAAACAATATTTGCAGTCCTTTTTAATGTATTTTCTAATGACACAATCACCTTAATTTGATCTCCTGAAGTGCATCAAGGGAGTGCAACATAAAGTTAACTATATGCAAAAACTGGTGTTTGCAAATCTAATCTAATATGTTTAACCAATTGTCTTTATAACTTGTTAATAGTTATAGCAAAGACTAAATGAACTAGAAATTGTCTTCTTCTTAATGAAATAAGTAACTCTTCTTCAGAAGTATTAAGATTGATTCTTGAAATCATAATAATTAATTCTGAAAACTTGGCATTTCCACTGATAATATAACATTGAAGGACTTTGATATTAATATAAGTGACAATTATTCTTATTTCATTGCAAAGCCCTCTAGTTTAATTTAAATTTCTAAGAAGCATTATAGAAACACCAACCTTTAAAGAGAGTTTAGCTAAAGGCAAACTGCCAGCTCTCAAAGAGTTGAGATATTCTATGAGATATAATGCAAGGCCATTGATATTTGTATTATCATATTGAATAGAGTCTGCACTATGCAAGATTTTTTCTTTTTCTGGAAACTTCTATAAAACTTCTGAATTAATATCTTTTATATTGAAGTTCTTGCCAAAAAGGATAGTATAATTCAGTTTTAGAAATAATTACATATATTATAGATTTCAACTGGTTTATTACATACATTTCTGACATATTCAATTGAAAGCAAAATATTATAGCTTGCATTCTAATTGATGATGGTTAATCACTTCATAATGTATATTTTTTATGCTTTATGCAGTAGCAACACACAGGCACATATAGCTAATATTCTTAGTTAATCTTAGCCTGGACACAAAATAACTTAAGTGCTATTCTAATTAGTAATTGAACTACTCTTTACTATGAGAGTTCTAATACTTTTTTTAAAGTTAACTGCAATGTATTGCTTTTAGAAATTGCTTATAAAGCAAAGTGTTCCAGATAGTTAGGTGAATCTACAATCAACTACAATTAATCAATTTTTGCTGTATTTTATAGGTAGAGGTCCAAGTATAAGAATAGCAAGTGTGGATTAGCTTTTTGTTAGGAGTGAGATATTGCATTCTTTTCTTTCTTAAAGCCTTCATTAAGTTTGAGAATTGACAAATCCATGCAGAATACAAATACAAGCTAGGTGCAATATGAGTTGAGGATGTTATCTTTGAGTATTGTAAGGGCAACCTCTGGAGGCTATGGCTTAGTCACACAGCTGGCAGAGGGAGATCCAAAGTGTATTAGAGTATGTACTGAAAATATTGTAATAACTACTCACCTGGCAGAGGAAGATCCAAAGAGAACAAGTCTAGAGATTCCTTATGCCAGGTTGGACACTTCTGGGGCTTCTGAAGCATGGGAAACAACTGTACAGTACAACAAAACCTTAAAAACTCGAAACTTGACTAACTAAACAACAGTGCAAATAAGGCAGGACCAGACTTTAGAAGTTAGAAAGGCAAACTCCGGCTTATGTAAGCAGCCTGGAAGTGGTGCTGGAGGGTCCACACTTGTCTGGATGATAGCTAAAGAACTAGAGCACCTCAAATGTTGAAAATAGTATTAATAGATAGTGTTGAGAGAATAGAAACAACATCATGAGAGAAGATGAAAGAAGTAAAGAAATGAATGAAAGGAGAGTGAAGGAATAAGAAGTGAAAGAAGAAAGGAAGGAAGGAAATGAGGAGTCTCCTGACAAGTATATTGTTAGACAAGTAACTTAGTTAATAGATAAAACAATAGTATTATTAATCTATGTACTTGTTGAATAAGTAACTATAAGTATTTATGTTAGCTTCATAGTATAGTGATTGAGTAAGGTCTACACATCTTAGGTAGTAAATAAAACAACTAAGAGTGTGATTATTCTATTTCAATCCATATTCTTCTAGTACTATATAGTTTTCTTATTTCCATTCCTTTTTTTCTATCTATAATACACTGATTTTGTGACTTTGCTCATATGCACATATACTACAATTCTCTTTTTAACATATGTTCTTATACCTATGCATAAACATTACTGATATTATCAAGATAATCATTTAAATGTCAGTAGTGTATATAGTTTATTTAAGCTTATTATTCTTAAGAAAATTATATTTTGTCTTAAATACTTAGAGAATCTGAAAACTCTGCCTAAGCCTTGTGATTATTTTGATATAATTGGTGAAACTGAAATAGGAAGATATAAACTACAGCATCACTTCAAAGTTAAATATTTAACAGTAATATATTATAGTTATTGTATATATACTTGGCCAACTATATATACCTATTGATCTAGCTATTAAAAAGTATATCTCATTTAGCTGGAAGGTCTTTTTTGATGTCAAGAAATGGGGCCACAATGAAAGGTTTAAAGCAAATGTATTTGAGTATAGTATAAGAAGTATCTTACAATCTGCTAAATTTTTAAAGAATATTTTAATGCAAAAGAATAATTATTGTTGCAAAAGATACTTAAGTGTTTTTCATTTTATTTTTCAAACAAAGTTTGATCACTTTACAAGTTTTGTGGTGGCTCTTCCTTCTACTAATATGATACTATATATTTTTAAATTATATGAGGTAAAAGAAAATTAAAATTATAATTGCATAGTAGTGCAAGCTACTTATGCTACTACTATTACTTCCAATCTTTTCAAGCCTGTATCTCTCTAGTCTGGTGGAGTTAGTGAGACATTTGCTAATATATAAGAGAAAGTGAACCTATATTTATAAATTTTTCTAATAAGCAAATTTTCTTTAAAGTTGCACAAAAACTTCTTTCTATTATTTCTACTCCATCTTCATTATTCAAGAGCAGAACAAATGCCTTGTGGCAATTTGATAAATATTTTGATTCTCAATAGTCATTATTAAAAATCAAAGTGCAGCTATATTTTGTGCTATATGGCTTAGGTAAAGCAGGAAAAACACAAATTGCATTGCAATTTTATAAAGAATTTGAAAGTAGGTATAAAACAGTTGTTTTTTTTTTTCAATTAAGTTATAATATTCTATATATATAATAAAATGCAAGCTCTAAAGCATTGATTGAGCAGTTTTTAACTTTACTTGCTCAAAGTGTTAAATTAACTGATATCACACCTATTGCTGCTCTTACATAGCTTTGCCACCAAAAAAAAGAATGATTAATAATTTTTAATAATGCTAATGATTCTGATGTAAATTTACAAGAATTTTTTCCAATTTGTAATTATGGAAATATTCTTATAATAAGTACAAATGAAGTATCTAAAATTTATTCACCTAAAAATCATTATTATATTGGAGAAATGTCACTTGAAAATTCTTTAACAGTTTTTTATAAAGCTAGTTATAGAGAAAAGAGTAAGAAGGCAAAGGAACTTATTTAAAAATTAGGCTATTTGGCATTAACTATTATTCAAGCAGGGAGCTGTCTTTTTTACAATAAATATATTAAAGTAACACAATATTTTGAAAGTTATAAAAAAGATAAGGTGAGATATTTAGTAGATCTAAAAAAGCAAGGATAACTGCTTCTAAAAGCTTCTATTTTATATTTGAGAACTTCTTAATAAAGTTTCTTAGCCTCATTTAGTTTCTCTCTTCTGCAAAATGTTGTAGCAAGATTGAATATAGCTTGAATTGTATTTAGATAACTGCTTTTAAAAGCTTTCTTTCTAAACTTCAAAACTTCTTGATTAAACTTTTTAGCTTCTTCCAGATTCCCACCTCTTATAAAGATTATAGCAAGGTTAGATATAGCTTAATAGTCTATTCTGATATTGAATACTTCTTGCTCTAGCTTCTTAGCCTTTTTTAGCTGTCTACTTCTTTTGAAGATTATTGCAAGATCAGACATTATTTAAATAGTAACTAGATATTTGCTTCTAAAAATTTCATTTCTAATTTTAAGCATGTTTTAATAAACCTTCTTAGCCTTTTCAAGTTTTTAACTTATGTAAAGTATCTTTGCAAGGCTTAATATAGCTTCAATGATATTTAAATGACTGTTGCTAAAAGTGTGCATCCTAATTCTGAGCACTTCTTTGTCATACTTTTTAGCTTCCTCAAGTTTTCTACTTTTTCTTAGTATTTTTATTAGGTTAGACATAGCTTGAAGAGTATATATATATATTTCCAAAGACTCTTTGACAGCCATCAAGTGCTTGCTGCTGCAGCTGCTTTACATTATTCTAAAAGTATGCAACTATGAAAATTCTACTTAGTGTCTCTACTAATTTGTAATTACCACATTTATAATTCAGACCACTCATCAATGCTTGTATATGCACCACCCATTGTGCTGCATCATTGTAATTTAGAGTATCATTTTCTAAATAATAAAATAGCTATTATTCACATTTTTAAACTTTTTTTTAATCTTTTTTTAGTAAAGATTTAAAAGTTCATTCATGGATAAGTAAATGAATTTTCAACAGCATCACTCCTTTTCTTCTTATTTCCACTAGTAAATAAGATCTAAGTATATTAACTGCTTTTTCTACTAGTTTGTTATTTCAGTCTTTATTATTTATTGTAAATTTTTTAAAGCAATTCTATAATTCTTAGATATTTACTTTACAAGTATTAAAAAGATTTTTCCAAGCTCTTTCAAGGATTTATATAGGTATTTTAGAGTTATGCAGGATACTAAATAATAAAAGAAGTACTTTTATTTTTTCATTCAGCTTTTTATAACTTAAATTTTATGTAGCAATAATAGAAAGTTAGTAATTATTTATTTTAGATATTATTCAAGCTATGTTTAACCTTGCTATAACCTTTAGAAGAAGTGAAAACCTGAAGAAGGCTAAGAAGCTTGATTAAGAAGTTTTTAAGCTTAGAAAGAAAGCTTTTAAAAGCAGTTATCTAGAAATAATTTAAACTATATTTAACCTTGCTACAATATTTTAAAAAAGAGAGAAACTAAATAAAGCTGAGAAGCTCTATCAAGAAGTTTTCAAGTTTAGAATAGAAGCTTTTGGAAGCAGTTATTTAGATACTATTCAAGCTATATTTAATTTTGCTATAATACTTAGAAAAAGTAAAAGATTAA